>QWZN01000099.1:0-148039 GCA_003693225.1 Venturia aucupariae
AATCTCTAGGGAGACTTTGTATTCATCTAGTAGTATTTATATAAAGAAGATATTGATTAAATAATATTAGTATCTATATCTCCTAATCTAGCTCTAGATAGGACTATTATAAGTCTCTAAGTAGATAGATAGCTAAATCTTCTATATAGTTACCTTAATTGTATCTCGTCTAGGTCTGAGAAGAATAATTAGTAGAACTAGAATAATAATTAGGTTATAGGGAGCTGTACAAGTAGGGTTGCCGTAGAAATAGGAATTATATACTCGGAATCCAGATTTGTCTCAATTGGGACAGGTAGTAATATAGGAGTAGTTTAACTAGTATATACTATAAGTAACGCATATAAATTGGTAATATATATAGATCCGTAGTATACTTAGGTTTGTAGCGTTAATTGGTGTCAGGATCTATAACCTATTCTAGACTCCGGGACTAGTTAGATATAGGTTAGATACTAGTCCAGTACTAAGCTAGGTTACGTACTAAGGCACGTACGGCCTTGGCTTCGTATACGTAGATATCTTATCGCTTAGACGCAGGAGAGATTCCTCTCCAGCGTTTACTCTAAATATATATATTTGATCCCCTTTCTCTCTTAATACGTCTATCCTTATAGTACTACTACGCATCCTTATATTATAAACGCTCTACCCCTTAAGGGAGTATACTACGTTAGTACTATTAGAGATCGGACCTTCCCCTAAACGATTATAGGACCTAAGACACGTAACTAGAGCGTAGAAGCTAGTAACAACGTTGCCGATCCCGAAGCTAATGCGTAGTAGTAGCTAGAGGATAAAGCGGCCTCCCGTAAGGACCTACTAGTTATCGACGAGGACGCCGATTCCGAGTTAGTCGTTCCGGCTACTCCTAAGACGCTATCCGAGAATATAGTAGGGAACAACCTGGAGTCGATAGCTCGGAGGGCTGAGCTGGAAGCTTAGCTAAAAATCGTAACCTTATAGGTCCGTCTTAAGGAAGCTAAGCTGGCCCTAGCCGCTACTAGCGGCGTAGGACCAGCTAAGAAGAGCTACGAGGGCAATTCTTAGCTTCCGAAGTCCTACTACCCGATGCCTCCGAAGTACAAGGGCGATAATATAGCTAGATATAAGGTATTCCTCTATAAGTTAAGTAAGTACTTCGCGGAGTATCCGTAGCGGTACGAGGGCGACGTATCTAAGGTAGACGTAGATAGAGTTAGACTAGTAGAAGCTCTCCTCGATAGACTACTAGTCTAGTTATAGATAAGTTTCTAGTCGGCCCGCAAGGGCAACGTTACCTGGGAGGAGTTTAGTACCTAGTACCTAGATTAAGTCGAGGATCTAATTAAGAGGCAGAATAAGGCGGGAGAGAACTTCTAGACGGTAAAGTAGTTACCGGGCTAGAGCGTCTCCGCCTTCGCTTAGTATCTAGAGGCCTATCTAACCGAGACCGGTATAGTAGCTAAGCTGCCTAAACCTTAGAAATACTACGTATTACTTTTTAAGGTTGAAGCCTCTCTTTGTAAGGTATTCTAGGTACGTATACCTAACCGCACGGCGCTAGATACCTTAAAGAAGACGCTTGAACAGCTTTAGTTAGCTAAGTCCTCTAGGGTTAGTATCCCTACGACTAGTAATAAGTAGTTCTCCGCCTCCCGCTCTAGCAGCGAGTCTGGCGAGAAGCGCCGCCGCCGCGTTAATACGTAGGGCGAAGGGTAGCCTACTTCGAAGATATCGAAGCCTACCAACCTCTAGAGCTCCGGTTCCTCTAGTATAGCTAAGGGCGGAGTAGCGCCGGGAGGTTACTAGACCT
Organism: Venturia aucupariae; assembly: GCA_003693225.1. NCBI lineage: Eukaryota > Fungi > Ascomycota > Dothideomycetes > Venturiales > Venturiaceae > Venturia > Venturia aucupariae. The sequence goes on from QWZN01000099.1 coordinate 1,796, forward strand.
ACGGCTCGACGAGCTATAAGTCCCGTAGTTACCCGAACCCTAAGAGTACTATAAGTACGCCGGGAAAAGAGTAGGCCCGATAGACCTCGCAAGCGTATATACTATCGGGCTAAGTAGGAAGCCTGGGGATTCTAACCTTAGGGTCCTAGCTAAGTATCGGCGAGCCGGTCGTAAAGACGTAGAGCCCGCTCTAGTAGATACCGGAGTACCTATTAACCTAATCTCCTAAGATCTTGTAGTACTCTAGGGATTGAAAGACCTAAGGCCTCTATTGGATACGTAGTTATTAATCGAGGGCAAACCCCTAGCCGTCTACGGAGAGTATACGGTACAGCTAGAGGTACGAGATACGCTCGGCGAATAGAGGTAGTAAGAAGTCGTCTTGGTTGCCGCGAATATCGCCGGGTACCGCCTACTACTAGGGAGTCCCTAGTATAAGCTCGTAGAACCGGTTCTTAATTAGAGAACCGACCCTATAAGCTTTACGTACCCTAGTAAGGGTAGCGTTACAGATAATCTACCTAAGAATTAGGAGATTATATCCGCCGAGTCTATAGCGAAGGTCCTAAAGCGGAGCGCTAAGGATAAGATCTATAGTTACCTAATATGGATTTAGACTACGAAACCCTCTACTATAGGTAAGGTTTGCGGAGGAGTCAACCCGATAGATATCCGAGCGTATAGAGAGTACGGCTTAGTATTTAGCGAAGAAGACTCCGAGATCCTGCCTAAGCGTATAGATTAGAACTATAAGATCGATACCGGAGAGTCCCCGGTGCCGTTTGGGCTACTATATAACCTCTCGGAGCTAGAGCTTAAGGCTTTAAGGGAGTACCTTAAGGAGTACTTAAAGAAGGGCTAGATACGTCCCTTAAAGAGCTCGGTAGGAGCACCTATTATCTTCGTACCGAAGAAGGACGGGAGCCTACGCCTATATATCGACTATCGGGGTCTAAATAAGATAATAAGGAAGAACTAATACCTATTACCCCTTATTTTAGAGATAATTAATAGGGTCAGCGGTATAGCCGTCTTCTCTAAGATAGATCTACGGGATACGTTCAATCGTATTAGGATCAAAGAGGGCTACGAGTAGAAGACTACCTTCCGGACTCGCTATAGGCTCTTTAAATATAACGTTATACTATTCGGGCTAACGAACGCCCCAGCTACCTTTTAGGTATATATTAATAATGCGCTAATAGGGTTGGTAGATATAATCTGCGTAGTATTTATTAATAATATCCTAATCTTCTCTACGGAAGAAAAGGACCACGAGAGAGACGTCTATCGGGTGCTAGAGAGGCTGCGGTAGTACCGCCTATACGCTAAGCTCTCCAAATACGACTTCTATATCAAGGAAGTAGACTTCCTTAGGTATATTCTAAGTACTAATAGTATGAGTATAGAGAAGAGTCGGGTCGCGGCTATTAATAAATAGCCGGTACTAAGAAACTATAAGGATGTACAGGTTTTCCTAGGAACTACGAACTTCTACCGACGGTTTATCGATAGCTACTCGAGGGTAGCCAAGGGTCTAATAGACTTATTAATTAGTAGTACTAATAGGAAGAACTTCCCCTAGTAGCTGTAGAATAATATAGCTACTACCTCCTTCGAGGAACTAAAGCGCTCCTTTATCTACGCTCCTATACTCCGACACTTCGATATCTCGCGGCTACGCCGAATAGAGACTAATACGTCGGGGTAGGCGGTAAGTATAGTATTTTCGTAGAAGTTCCCGGACGGTATTAGCTAGCTATAGTATCCGGTAGTATTCTAGTCTCGTAAGATAACCCCTATAGAAACATAGTATAATATATACGACTAAGAATTGCTCGCAATTATAAAGGGTTTCGAGGAATACCGACACTTTCTCGTAGGCGGAGCGGAGCCTATAGAGGTCCTCTCCGACTATAATAACTTAATCTAGTTTATATCTACTAAGAAATTAATATCTAGATAAGCACGTTGGGTATAAGCCTTATCCGAATATAACTTTATTATTACGTATCGTCCCGGCAAGCTTAACCTAGCTAACGGGTTTAGTCGGCGCCTAGATTATATAATCGAAGGAAAGTTAGTTGATTCTCCTTCGATAATACTCCTAATATTATAGGAGAAGCTCCGTAATTCGGTCGTAGTAAGGTCTAACTACGGTATCGGCGTAGCCTATATCCAGTTGGAGCTAAAGTTCCTAAGGAGCTTGATCGGGCTATACGTCTCTCGAAACGTTGTCGCTTCGATTGGGGCGAAGGTAAGGGCCGAGACCGTCTAGATATTCCTAAGTATCGAAGTTAGTAAAGTCGAGGATAGCTTAGGAAGTTGTTCCTTAGACGAGGAGGAGGCTCCGGCCCCTCGTAGAGACCCGCTAGGTTTCGTAGATCGTTCCTAGTATAGGACGCTAGCAGGACTGGTATTCGTATACCTTAAGGGTAGCGACGTATATAATAATACGCCTAAGATAATAGTAGATCTACTTAAGAAAATTCAGTTGAATAACCCTTAGGTTTAGAAGAAAGCCTAGGTAGAGTATACTAAACGTAACCCTACCGGGACGTTGTAGAAGCCTTGGGTTATAGATAACCACGGCGTTCTAACGTTCAAAGGGGTATATTTTATTCCGAAGGATCTTACCGTAAGGGCATAGATCCTACGCACTTACTATAATAACCCCGCTATAGGCGGACATTTGGGGTTTAAACCTACCTTAACTAATATCAGGCGTTAATATACTTGGCCTATATTACTTAAGGATGTGAAGGCGTACTACCGCGACTACGATATCTATTAGAGGTCGCGGATTATACGGTACGCTCCGTACGGGAAGCTAAAGTCACTTCCTCTTCCTACACGGCTAATATAGGAATTCTCGATAGACTTTATTACAGAACTGCCGCCGGTACTACTAAGAGATACCGTTGTTAATACCTTACTAGTAATTATCGATCAGTATACGAAATAGGCATAGTACTATATAATTTCGAAGTATACTAATACCTCGGAGCTTGCGCAGCTCTAGGTAGACTAGCTAGGCGTCTACGGAACGCTACTAGGTATTGTATTAGACCGCGGTCCTATATTCACCTCTAAATTTTGGTCGGTATTTTGCCGATATATAAGGACTACGCTTAGGCTTAGTACCGCCTTCCACCCGCAAACTAACGGATAGACGGAAAGGCAAAATCAGAATTTAGAATATTTTCTAAGGTGCTATATTAGTTATCGGATAGATAACTAGCCGTACTAGCTGTAGATAGTAGCTAATATATACAACCGGGTAGAGTATAGCTCTATTCAGAGATCTCTATATAAGGCTCTCTATAGGTACTACCCGGAGGATAACTAGTTAGTCGCGGATAAGCCCGCTAGTAGTATTCCTAATATAACGGCACGTATAGAAGAAATTCTAGAAATATATACCAAACTAGCTAAGTCCGTCCGCGATACTATAGAGGCTTCGGCAGTATAGGCTAATAAGAAGAGGATTGACAAGTTATACTATATTAGTAATTTGGTCCTACTATCTTTAAAGAATATTAAGTTAAAACGGATTAAGAAGAAACTTGATTTCCGCTACCTCGGACCGTTCGAGGTACTTAAGATTGTCGGAACTTTAGCCTATAAACTAAAGCTTCTACTAGTATACCCGATTTATAATATATTTTATATTTCCCTACTAGAGCCTTACCTAGCACGGCTAGGTGTTTCCCTGCCGGATCCGTAGGAGATCGAAGGGCAGGTGGAATAGAATATCGAGAAGGTTTTCGACGTTCGTATACGCTAGAATAAAAAAGAATTTCTAGTAGTATAGGAAGGCTGGACGCCGGTCTATAATAGCTAGGAGCCGGCGGACTATCTCGTAAATTATAGTAAGGTAATTCGGGATTTCGAGGAAGCTCGAAAAGCCTTATAGATCGAGTAGTAGAAACTATAGCTAGCTAAGAAAGCTCCGAAGAAGGGGTAGAAAACCTCTATAAGAGGTAGGTAAAGAAGATCTAGGAGAAGTAAGAAGTAAGTTTACTTCTATAGTATAGCGTATTCCGTATCGCGATATCTCCTAGGCCGGGGAGGTATTTGCGATAGCTATAAGCGACTAAGTCGTAAGAAAATTCTACGGAATTCCTGAGTTAGTATAATTTATTAATAGGGTACTATTGAATCTTAACTTTCTATAAACCTAGCTAAGCTAACTCTTTCCTTCCGCTCCCTACGTGGAGAAGATACTGTATACGGAAATTAAGACTTTCCGAACGTAAGTACACGATATAAAGTATAAGATTAAAACGAATTCTAAGATTAAGATACGGACCTTAATAGAGAATATAGCTACGTATATAGATAGTATAAAACAGGACCTAGATCTGCTTCGGTATATTTCTAAGGGATACTAGCGCTAAAAAGTCCCGTCTAAGGGCCGAAGTAGTTTTCGATAAGTAAAATTCCTATATACCTGTTAGGATCTATAACCTATTCTAGACTCCGGGACTAGTTAGATATAGGTTAGATACTAGTCCGGTGCTAAGCTAGGTTATATACTAAGGTACGTGCGGTCTTAGCTTCGTATACGTAGATATCTTATTACTTAGACGTAGGAGAGATTCCTCTCCAGCGTTTACTCTAAATATATATATTTGATTCCCTTTCTCTCTTAATACGTCTATCCTTATAGTACTACTACGCATCCTTATATTATAAACGCTCTACCCCTTAAGGGAGTATACTATGTCGGTACTATTAGAGATCGGACCTTCCCCTAAACGATTATAGGACCCAAGATACGTAACTAGAGCGTAGAAGCTGGTAATAACGTTACCGATCCCGAAGCTAATACGCAGTAGTAGCTAGAGGATAAAGCGGCCTCCCGTAAGGACCTACTAGTTATTAACGAGGACGCCGATTCCGAGTTAGTCGTTCCGGCTACCCCTAAGACGCTATCCGAGGATATAGTAGGGAATAACCTAGAGTCGATAGCTCGGAGGGCTGAGCTAGAAGCTTAGCTAAAGATCGTAACCTTGTAGGTCCGTCTTAAGGAAGCTAAGCTGGCCCTAGCCGCTACCGGCGGCGTAGGACTAGCTAAGAAGAGCTACGAGGGCAATTCTTAGCTCCCGAAGTCCTACTACCCGATACCTCCGAAGTATAAAGGCGACAATATAGCTGGATATAAGGTATTCCTCTATAAGTTAAGCAAGTACTTCGCGGAGTATCCGCAGCGGTACGAGGGCGACGTATCTAAGGTGGACGTAGATAGAGTTAGACTAGTAGAAGCTCTCCTCGATAGACTACTAGTCTAGTTATAGATAAGTTTCTAGTCAGCCCGCAAGGGCAACGTTACCTAGGAGGAGTTTAGTACCTAGTACTTAGATTAAGTCGAGGATCTAATCAAGAGGTAGAATAAGGCGGGAGAGAACTTCTAGACGGTAAAGTAGTTGCCGGGCTAGAGTATCTCCGCCTTCGCTTAGTATCTAGAGGCCTATCTGACCGAGACCGGAGTAGCAGCTAAGCTACCTAAACCTTAGAAATACTACGCATTGCTTTTCAAGGTTAAAGCCTCTCTTCGCAAGGTATTCTAGGTACGTATACCTGACCGCACGGCGCTAGATACCTTAAAGAAGACGCTTGAATAGCTTTAGTTAGCTAAGTCCTCTAGGGTTAGTATCCCTACGACTAGTAATAAGTAGTTCTCCGCCTCCCGCTCTAGTAGCGAGTCTAGCGAGAAGCGCCGCCGCCGCGTTAATACGTAGGGCGAAGGGTAGCCTGCTTCGAAGATATCGAAGCCTACTAACCCCTAGGGCTCCAGTTCCTCTAGTATAGCTAAGGGCGGAGTAGCGCTGGGAGGTTACTAGACCTACGGCTCGACGAGCTACAAGTCCCGCAGTTACCCGAACCCTAAGAGTACTACGAGTACGCCGGGAAAAGGGTAGGCCTAATAGACCTCGCAAGCGTATATACTATCGGGCTAAGTAGGAAGCCTAGGGATTCCAACCTTAGGGTCCTAGCTAAGTATTAGCAAGCCGGTCGTAAAGACGTAGAGCCCGCTCTAGTAGATACCGGAGTACCTATTAACCTAATCTCCCAAGATCTTATAGTACTCTAGGGATTAAAAGACCTAAGGCCTCTATCGGATACGTAGTTATTAATCGAGGGTAAACCCCTAGCCGTCTACGGAGAGTATACGGTGCAGCTAGAGGTACGAGATACGCTCGGCGAATAGAGGTAGTAAGAAGTCGTCTTGGTTGCCGCGAATATTGCCGGGTACCGCCTACTACTAGGGAGTCCCTAGTACAAGCTCGCAGAACCGGTTCTTAATTAGAGAACCGACCCTATAAGCTTTACGTACCCTAGTAAGGGTAGCGTTGTAGATAATCTACCCAAGAATTAGGAGATTATATCCGCCGAGTCTATAGCGAAAGTCCTAAAGCGGAGCGCTAAGGACAAGATCTATAGTTACCTAATATAGATTTAGACCACGAAACCCTCTGCTATAGGCAAGGTTTGCGGAGGAGTTAACCCGATAGATATCCGAGCGTATAGAGAGTACGGCTTAGTATTTAGCGAAGAAGACTCCGAGATCCTACCTAAGCGCATAGATTAGGACTATAAGATCGATACCGGAGAGTCCCCGGTGCCGTTTAGGCTACTATATAACCTCTCGGAGCTAGAGCTTAAGGCTTTAAGGGAGTACCTTAAGGAGTACTTAAAGAAGGGCTAGATACGTCCCTTAAAGAGCTCGGTAGGAGCACCTATTATCTTCGTACCGAAGAAGGACGGGAGCCTACGCCTATATATCGACTATCGGGGTCTAAATAAGGTGATAAGGAAGAACCGATATCTATTACCCCTTATTTCAGAGATAATTAATAGGGTTAGCGGTATAGCCGTCTTCTCTAAGATAGATCTACGGGATGCGTTCAATCGCATTAGGATCAAAGATAGCTACGAGTAGAAGACTGCCTTCCGGACTCGCTATAGGCTCTTTAAATATAACGTTATACTATTCGGGCTAACGAACGCCCTAGCTACCTTTTAGGTATATATCAACAATGTGCTAATAGGGTTAGTAGATATAATCTACGTAGTATTTATTAATAACATCCTAATCTTCTCTACGGAAGAAAAGGACCACGAGAGAGACATCTATCGGGTACTAGAGAGGCTGCGGCAGCACCGCCTATACGCCAAGCTCTCTAAATGCGACTTCTATATCAAGGAAGTGGACTTCCTTAGTTATATTCTAAGCACCAACGGTGTGAGCATGGAGAAGAGTCGGGTCGCGGCTATTAAGGAATAGCCGGTACTAAGAAACTATAAGGATATACAGGTTTTCCTAGGAACTACGAACTTCTACTAACGGTTTGTCGATAGCTACTCGAGGGTAGCTAAGGGCCTAACAGACTTATTAATTAGTAGTACTAATAGGAAGAACTTCCCCTAGTAGCTATAGAATAATATAGCTACTACCTCCTTCGAGGAACTAAAGCGCTCCTTCACCTACGCTCCTATACTCCGACACTTCGATATCTCGCGGCTACGCCGAATAGAGACTAATACGTCGGGGCAGGCGGTAAGTATAGTATTTTCGTAGAAGTTCCCAGACGGTATCGGCTAGCTATAGTATCCGGTAGTATTCTAGTCTCGTAAGATAACCCCTATAGAAACACGGTATAATATATACGACTAAGAATTGCTCGTAATTGTAAAGGGTTTCGAGGAATACCAATACTTCCTCGTAGGCGGAGCGGAGCCTATAGAGGTCCTCTCCGACTATAATAACTTAATCTAGTTTATATCTACCAAGAAATTAATATCTAGATAAGCACGTTAGATATAAGCCTTATCCGAATATAACTTTATTATTACGCATCGTCCCGGTAAGCTTAACCCGGCTAACGGGTTTAGTTAGCGCCTAGATTATATAATCGAAGGAAAGTTAGTTGATTCTCCTTCGATAATACTCCCGATATTATAGGAGAAGCTCTATAATTCGGTCGTAGTAAGGTCTAACTACGGTATTGGCGTAGCCTATATCTAGTTAGAGCTAAAGTTCCTAAGGAGCTTAATCGGGCTATACGTCTCTCGAAACGTTATCGCTTCGATCGGGGCGAAGGCAAGGGCCGAGACCGTCTAGACATTTCCGAGTATCGAAGTTAGTAAAGTCGAGGATAGCTTAGGAAGTTATTCCTTAGACGAGGAGGAGGCTCCGGCCCCTCATAGAGACCCGCTAGGTTTCGTAGATCGTTCCTAGTATAGGACGCTAGTAGGGTTAGTATTCGCATACCTTAAGGGCAGCGACGTATATAATAATACGCCTAAGATAATAGTAGACCTACTTAAGAAAATTCAGTTGAATAACCCTTGGGTTTAGAAGAAAGCCTAGGTAGAGTATACGGAACGTAACCCTACCGGGACGTTGTAGAAGCCCTAGGTTATAGATAACCACGGCGTTCTAACGTTTAAAGGAGTATATTTTATTCCGAAGAATCTTACCGTAAGGGTATAGATCCTGCGTACTTACTATAATAACCCCGCTATAGGCGGATATTTAGGGTTTAAACCTACCTTAACTAATATCAGGCGTTAATACACTTGGCCTATATTGCTTAAGGATATGAAGGCGTACTACCGCGACTACGATATCTATTAGAGGTCGCGGATTATACGGTACGCTCCGTACGGGAAACTAAAGTTACTTCCTCTTCCTACGCGGCCAATACAGGAATTCTCGATGGACTTTATTATAGAACTACCGCCGGTGCTACTAAGAGATGCCGTTATTAATACCTTACTAGTAATTATCGATCGGTACACGAAATAGGTATAGTACTATATAATTTCGAAGCATACTAATACCTCAGAGCTTACGTAGCTCTAGGTAGACTAGCTAGGCGTCCACGGAACGCTACTAGGTATTATATTAGACCGCAGTCCTATATTCACCTCCAAATTTTGGTCGGCATTTTGCCGGTATATAAGGACTACGCTTAGGCTTAGTACCGCCTTCTACCCGCAAACTGACGGATAGACGGAAAGGCAAAATCAGAATTTAGAACATTTTCTAAGGTACTATATCAGTTATCGGATGGATAACTAGCCGTACTAGCTATAGATAGCAGCCAATATATACAACCGGGCAGAGCACAGCTCTATTTAGAGATCTCTATATAAGGCTCTCTATAGGTACTACCCGGAGGACAACTAGTCAGTCGCGGATAAGCCCGCTAGTAGTGTTCCTAATATAACGGCACGTATAGAAGAAATTCTAGAAATACGTACCGAACTAGCTAAGTCCGTCCGCGATACTATAGAGGCTTCGGCGGTATAGGCTAATAAGAAGAGGATTAATAAGTTATACTACGTTAGTAATTTAGTCCTACTATCTTCAAAGAATATTAAGTCAAAACGGATTAAGAAGAAACTTAATTTCCGCTACCTCGGACCGTTCGAGGTACTTGAGATTGTCGGAACTTTAGCCTATAAACTAAAGCTTCTACTAGTATACCCGATTTATAATATATTTTATATTTCCCTACTAGAGCCTTACCTAGCACGGCTAGGTATTTCCCCGCCGGATCCGCAGGAGATCGAAGGGCAGGTAGAATAGAATATCGAGAAGGTTCTCGACGTTCGTATACGCCGGAATAAAAAAGAATTCCTAGTAGTATAGGAAGGCTAGACGCCGGTCTATAATAGCTAGGAGCCGGCAGACCATCTCGTAAATTATAGTAAGGCAATTCGGGATTTCGAGGAAACTCGAAAAGCCTTATAGATCGAGCAGTAGAAACTATAGCTGGCTAAGAAAGCTCCGAAGAAGGAGTAGAAAACCTCTATAAGAGGTAGGTAAAGAAGATCTAGGAGAAGTAAGAAGTAAGTTTACTTCTATAGTATAGCGTATTCCGTATCGCGATATCTCCTAGGCCGGGGAGGCGTCTACGATAGCTATAAGCGACTAAGTCGTAGGAAAATTCTACGGAATTCCTAAGTTAGTATAATTTATTAATAGGGTACTATTAAATCTTAACTTTCTATAAACCTAGCTAAGCCAACTCTTTTATTCCGCTCCCTACGTAGAGAAGATACTATATACGGAAATTAAGACTTTTCGAATATAAGTATACGGTATAAAGTATAAGATTGAAACGAATTCTAAGATTAAAGTGCGGACCTTAATAGAGAATATAGCTACGTATATAGATAGTATAAAATAGGACCTAGATCTGCTTCGGTATATTTCTAAGGGATACTAGCGCTAAAAAGTCCCGTCTAAGGGCCGAAGTGGTTTTCGATAAGTAAAATTCCTATATACCAATCTAAAACCTAGGTATATAAAGTGTATAATCGAAGAGTTATTCGAGACTAGAAGGATAGTAGTAGGTAAGAAACGGTTACGTCTTTTCAGGAAGATAAGATTACGGTTAGGAAGTAAGGTAGAAGAAAGCTATAAAATTTAAGGGCCTAGTACTTATAGAGCCGGGCCGAGGTCGGAGACTAGACGCGACGCGACTATAGCGTAAAACAAAGAAGAAGAAAAGACTACTTAAACCCTAATAAAAGAATACTAGATATTCAAACTCCCTACTACGAGGATATATACTCGTTATCGTTCCCAGCCCTCTTAGTTTTAGATACTATAGACTTCTCGGACGGTTTAGCCTCCTCTTACCTCAGAAATAAAGCCTAGGTCGGGTAGATACCTCTCCTACTATTATACCGCTCCTAAACAAAGTCGATATACTCGGAGATTATATCTATATCAAGGGTAAACTCGGAACTAACGGTGAAGGTAGTATACTTACTATAGAAAAATTAGCTACAGTAGTAGAATAGAATTTGAATAAAAGAATATACGTTGCGGTATAGAGGCGGCTAAGGTTATAAAGGGCAGCGATAATACGGTCGGCTACTATCAAAAGAACCTCCTTAGACTATAAAAGGTTGACCTTAGGTACAGCCTACTTATCCTAAGTACGGGCGGCGAGGTACTACTAGTATATAGCTTCGGTACTAGCTCGCATAATCAAAGTATTACTGCCAAAAGTATCACCGATGCGAATAGCGCGGAGATAGGACTTATAGTAGCGCTTAGTAGTATCTACGAACTCGGAGAATCGATACTCGACCTAAGAAAAAGATTATTAGAAAAAAGAGAAGTTCTTAGATAGGAATAGCAAACTTATACGGTCGTAACGTTGACCCTTTTTAGTATAGATACTACAAGCCGTAGCTACGGGTGTCTTACTACCAATCGTATACCGATTTACTAAAGTATTTTCACGCGTATCTACAGCTATATCCCCCGGGGTCTTCTTTATACTACTTACCTATAGGGCTATATATACATAGTATATACGACTAGTTATCTTGCCATCTACGGACGCGACGATATCGGGAATAGGGGTAAGAGTCGGGGGTGCTATAGTAAAGGGTATAGCGTGAGATAGATAGTTTAGGAAGAAGAAAAAGAAGTTAATATTGGTTTTATAAGATAAAACGTCGCGTCGAAGTTGATTTTATTAATAGCCCTTTAACCGTTACCTACGCGATAGGATTAGCGTTATTAATATAGAAAATTCTAGAATCCGAATAATACTCGATTAAGAATCAAAATAAATAAAAGCTGGGAATGAAAGCGAGCTGGGAACTTACTCTCTATATAAGCTGACGTTGCCACTACGGCCTCCCCTATAGGAGGACTTAAGGATACTAATATTATTATTAAAAAGAAGAAGGTTGACTTAAGGATAGAGGTTCTTAAGTAGCCTTACTAGTTACCTAGGCGCAGCTAGGCTAATACCTAAGATTACAGCCTAGTACTAGAACTATAGTCACGATTTCGTAATTAGCTAATAATAGGTTAGCTGCAGGAGCTTAATCGCCCAAAGGGGTAATATTGTTAATGTGTGTAACCTAGGGATCTACTTCTACTAATTAGTATATAAACTAGATCCACCTTTACTATAATAAGTAACTTAGTTCCGAGGTAGGAGACATCTCTACTAACGAGACGAGAAACGTTCGACGGGGTCTATTGCGTATCTTTCAAGACCGTAAAGTAACCGGAGAGCGAGTGCTAAAATAACTACGCTAAGACGGGTTAGCCCACGCCTATAAGGATTATAGGATAGTTTAATACATTCCTAGCTATAAAAAAACTTAAAGAAGTAAGTAAATCCCTAAGTAAGCTATATACCACAGCCCTGCGTAGAGACTACCAAATGGGACGAAAGGAATACGATTTAACAAGACTATAATATAGACTAGAGATAAGATGCGAGGCGCCTCGGCCTACCTTAGCACCTAAGTCTACTAGGACGGGGAGCTAGAAACGCCCCTATATAAGAACGGTAGATAAGTAGAAATCCTACCTCTACCTATTCCTAGTATAACAGAACCCTAGGATACCTCCTCTAAGGATCCTAGGGTAGCCTATACTCTAGAAGTATAGACCGCCCCATCTCCGGGAGCTAAGGGATCTAGAGATCACGGCTACGGGTGAGAGGATAGGATCCGGAACTATAAGAAGAACTTCTTAAGTTATCGTAGCTAAGTCGATTCGCTATAGGACTAGTTCCTAGACAATAAAGGTACTAAGCTATAAATTAGGTGCCTTAGGAGCAATCCTCTATAAAGGTAGAGGACCTCTACTATATACTAAGGAAATAACTACTACTACTTAACTCGATTTATAAGTCTATTAGGCTGTTCGTGGAGAACTACGCAGATATAAAACGGGCTGGCAAGTTGTACACCTATTAGGCTGGCCGGGAGGCTACTCTACCCGTGAACTCAAGGGTATACTACTGTTGATACTCCTTAATTTAGAGGACCTAGCCTATAAGTAGGCAGGTAAAAGCGACGGGCTGGAAAGTTATGCACCTATTAGGCTAGGAGGCCTCTCTACCCCGTATATAGGGTATAGGGGTAGGGCGCGGGGTAGGTACATTGGGAGTAATCTACTACTTAAGAGTAGGAGCGCCGCCGCATACTAAACAAACTATTACAACTAGAAAACTACGTAGAGGAATATATGCCGCTGCGTAGTTGAAGCTAAGATAGGTTGGCTAGTTATATACCTATTAGACTAGCCGGAGGGCTACTCTACCCGTGAATTCAAGGGTATACTACCATTAATACTCCTTAAACTCAGAGGATCCTAACCTATAAGTAGATAGATAAGAGTATTAACTCCTATATCTATCTTCGGTAGTACAGGGGGAGGAGTAGCGGTAAATTCAAGGGTATACTACTATTAATACTCCTTAATTCAGAGAACCCTAACCTATAAATAGGTAGATAAGAGTATTAACTCCTATATTAAGCCTTCTATCTTCGGTCGTATAGGAGAAGGAGCAGCGGAGCAGCGACCTATTAGTACTATAGGCGAGAGTATATATTGTTATACTATAAACGTTACTACTAGGGAGGTTTAAATAACCTTCTCTGCTCGATTTGGGATCCGCTACGCGGATCCCGGGGGGGGTAGCTTAAGTAGAGAACGCTTATAAGCACAACCTCTAGGGAATACTATCATTTTGAAAAAAATTAGCACGGGTACTTATAAAGAATGAACCGTAAAGTTCTACGACCTAAATAAGGCCGGGCTAAAACCCTATAGGAAGCGGGGCAAGGCTAAAGTAAGGGCGATCTTAGATCCGACCTAAAGCTATAAGATTCAGCCGGAGTAAGATTACTTAGCTAAGTAGGAGTAATAAAGGGTAGCGGCGTTAGTACGACACGGTCGATAACGAGCTATATATACCTTTCTACAAATTTTTTTTTCCCCCTATAGGGGTTTTTAGTAGTTTTAAAGGAACCGTAGAGTCTGAGGACAGACTCCTAAAGGGGGGGGTAATATTAGGATCTATAACCTATTCTAGACTCCGGGACTAGTTAGATATAGGTTAGATACTAGTCCGGCGCCAAGCTAGGTTACGTACTAAGGTACGTACGGCCTTAGCTTCGCACACGTAGATATCTTATCGCTTAGACGTAGGAGAGATTCCTCTCCAGCGTTTACTCTAAATATATATATTTGATTCCCTTTCTCTCTTAATACGTCTATCCTTATAGTACTACTACGCATCCTTACAATACCAATCTAAAACCTAGGCACATAAAGTATATAATCGAAAGTTATTCGAGACTAGAGGGATAGCAGTAGGTGCGAAACGGTTACGTCTTTTTAGGAAGATAAGATCACGGTTAGGAAGTAAGGTAGAAGAAAGCTATAAAATTTAAGGGCCTAGTACTTATAGAGCCAGGCCGAGGTCGGAGACTAGACGCGACGCGACTATAGCATAAAATAAAGAAGAAGAAAAGACCACCCAAACCCTAATAAAAGAATACTAGATATTTAAACTCTCTACTACGAGGATATATACTCGTTATCGTCCCTAGCCCTTTTAGTTTTAGATACTATAGACTTCTCGGACGGTTTAGCCTCCTCTTACCTTAGAAATAAAGCCTAGGTCGGGTAGATACCTCTCCTACTATTATACCGCTCCTAAATAAAGTCGATATACTCGGAAATCATATCTATATTAAGGGTGAACTCGGAACTAACGGTAAAGGTAGTATACTTACTATAGAAAAATTAGCTACAGTAGTAGAATAGAATTTGAATAAAAGAATATACGTTACGGTATAGAGGCGGCTAAGGTTATAAAGGGTAGCGACAATACGGTCGGCTGCTATTAAAAGAACCTCCTTAGACTACGAAAGGTTAACCTTAGGTGCGGCCTACTTATCCTAAGTACGGGCGGCGAGGTACTACTAGTATATAGCTTTAGTACTAGCTCGTATAATCAAAGTATTACTACTAAAAGTATTACCGATACGAATAGCGCGGAGATAGGACTTATAGTAGCGCTTAGTAGTATCTACGAACTCGGAGAATCGATACTCGACCTAAGAAAAAGATTATTAGAAAAAAGAGAAGTTCTTAGATAGGAATAGTAAACTTATACGGTCGCAACGTTGACCCTTTTTAGTATAGATACTATAAGCCGTAGCTGTAGGTATCTTGCTACTAATCGTACACCGATTTACTAAAGTATTTTCACGCGTACCCGTAGCTATGTCCCCCGGGGTCTTCTTTATACCACTTACCTATAGGGCTATATATATATAGTATATACGACTAGTCATCTTACTATCTATAGACGCGACGATGTCGGGAATAGGGGTAAGAGTCGGGGGTGCTATAGTAAAGGGTGTAGCGCGAGATAGATAGTTTATAAAGAAGAAGAAGAAGTTAATATTAGTTTAATAAGACGAAACGTCGCGTCGAAGTTAATTTTATTAATAGCCCTTTAACCGTTGCCTACGCGATAGGATTAGCGTTATTAATATAGAAAATTCTAGAATCTAAATAATACTCGATCAAGAATCAAAATAAACAAAAGCTGGGAATGAAAGCGAGCTAGGAACTTACTCTCTATATAAGCTAACGTTGCTACTACGGCCTCCCCTATAGGAGGACTTGAGGATACTAATATTATTATTAAAAAGAAGAAGATTAACTTAAGGATAGAGGTTCTTAAGTAGCCTTACTAGTTACCTAGGCGCAGCTAGGCTAATACCTAAGATTATAGCCTAGTACTAGAACTATAGTTACGATTTTGTAATTGGCTAATAATAGGTTAGCTATAGGAGCTCAATCGCCCAAAGGGGTAATATTATTAATATATATAACCTGGGGATCCACTTCTACTAATTAGTATATAAACTAGATCTACCTTCACTATAACAAGTAACTTAGTTCCGAGGTGGGAGATATCTCTACCAAGGAGACGAGAAACGTTCGACGGGGTCTATTACGTATCTTTTAAGACCGCAAAGTAACTAGAGAGTAAGTACCAAAATAACTACGCCGAGGTAGGTTAGCCTACGCCTATAAGGATTATAGGATAGATTAATATATTCCTAGCTATAAAAAACTTAAAGAAGTAAGTAAATCCCTAAGTAAGCTGTATACTACAGCCCTACGCAGAGACTACCAAATAGGACGAAAGGAATACGATTTAATAAAACTATAATATAGACTAGAGATAAGATACGAGGCGCCTCGGCCTACCTTAGTACCTAAGTCTACTAGGACGGGGAGCTAGAAACGCCCCTATATAAGAACGGTAGGCAAGTAGAAATCCTACCTCTACCTATTCCTAGTATAATAGAACCCTAGGATACCTCCTCTAAGGATCCTAGGGTAGCCTATACTCTAGAAGTATGGACCGCCCTATCTCCGGGAGCTAAGGGATCTAGAGATTACGGCTACGGGTAAGAGGATAGGATCCGGAACTATAAGAAGAACTTCTTAAGTCATCTTAGCTAAGTCGATTTGCTACAGGACTAGTTCCTAGACAATAAGGGTACTAAGCTACAAATCAGGTACCTTAGGAGAAATCCTCTATAAAGGTAGAGGACCTCTACCGTATACTAAGGAAACAACTACTACTACTTGACTCGATATATAAGTCTATTAGGCTATTCGTAGAGAACTACGCAGACATAAAACGGGCTGGCAAGTTATATACCTATTAGGCTGGCCGGGAGGCTACTCCACCCATAAACTCAAGGGTATACTACTGTTAATACTCCTCAATTTAGAGGACCTGGCCTATAAGTAGGCAGGTAAAAGCGACGGGCTAGAAAGTTGTATACCTATTAGGCTAGGAGGCCTCTCCACCCCGCATATAGGGTATAGGGGTAGTACGCGGGGTAGGTACATTAGGAGCAATCTACTACTTAAGAGTAGGAGCGCCGCTATATACTAAACAAACTATTACAACCGGAAAACTGCGTAGAGGAATATATACCGCTACGTAGTTGAAGCCAAGACAGGTTAGCTAGTTATATACCTATTAGACTAGCCGGGAGGCTACTCCACCCGTGAATTCAAGGGTATACTACTATTAATGCTTCTCAAACTTAGAGGATCCTAACCTATAAGTAGGCAGATAAGAGTATTAACTCCTATATCTATCTTCGGTAGTATAGGGGGAGGAGTAGCGGTAAATTCAAGGGTATACTACTATTGATACTCCTTAATTTAGAGAACCCTAACCTATAAGTAGGTAGATAAGAGTATTAACTCCTATATCAAGCCTTCTATCTTCGGTCGTATAGGAGGAGGAGTAGCGGAGCAGCGACCTATTAGTACTATAGACGAGAGTATATATTATTATACTATAAACGTTATAACTAAGGAGAAGCAGCGGAGTAGCGACCTGTTAGTATAGTAGTATAAGTACGTATTATTATACTACAAACGTTACTACTAGGGAGGTTTAAATAACCTTCTCTACTCGATTTGGGATCCGCTACGCGGATCCCGGGGGGGGTAGCTTAAGTAGAGAACGCTTATAAGTACAACCTCTAGAGAATACTGTCATTTTAAAAAAAATTAGTATAGGTAATTATAAAGAATAAACCGTAAAGTTCTACGACCTAAATAAGGCCGGGCTAAAACCCTATAGGAGGCGGGGCAAGGCTAAAGTAAGGGCGACCTTAGATCCGACCTAAAGCTACAAGATTCAGCCGGAGTAAGATTACTTGGCTAAGTAGGAGTTAATAAAGGGTAGTAGCGTCGGTACGATATAGTCGACGACGAGCTATATATATCTTTCTACAATTTTTTTTTTTCCCCTGCAGGGGTTTTTAGTAGTTTTAAAGGAACCGTGGAGTCCGAGGATAGACTCCTAAAGGGGGGGGTAATATTAGGATCTATGACCCATTCTAGACTCCGGGACTAGTTAGATATAGGTTAGATACTAGTCCGGTACTAAGCTAGGTTACGTACTAAGGTACGTGCGGCCTTGGCTTCGTATACGTAGATATCTTATCGCTTAGACGTAGGAGAGATTCCTCTCTAGCGTTTACTCTAAATATATACATTTGATCCCCTTTCTCTCTTAATACGTCTATCCTTATAGTGCTACTACGCATCCTTATAATTGGAACGGTAGTTCGAGCCAAGGATATCTATATTTACGTACTAGGGGAAAGGAGTTCTATCCTTATATAAAGAGATTTCGGATATTATCTATATATACACCAAGCCTATCTATATTATATATATATAGTAGGAAAGGTATAATAGTAGGGACAATATAGAAATCAATAATTCCTATTAGTATAGAAACCTTGGAAATGCCGAGGGAGGAGGCTATACCTTTACCAAAGATAATATTATACTAGCCTAATATTACCAAGTCTAAAGTAATCGGTATATGAGTTTATAGCGCTCGGAACTATAGTTCTCCGGTAGTCGAAATTCCTGCTGCTCTAGTATTAGGCAGGATACCTTAGAAGGTATTATCTAAGTAGCGAGTATTAAACTAGTAGATTTTGACTTGTTTGGAGACTGTATCGTTATTTATATAGAACGTTTTATCGAGAAAATACGCGGTAGCGTTATTAGCGAGTTATTAGACTACTATATAAAATGATTTATCTTCTTATATAAAGATAGAAAATACTTCCTAGCGTAAAAAGTCGTCTTTAAGGGAGTTAGAACCTTTATAGTAATTAACTACCAATAAATAGGCTTCAATAGCCTTTGTTTCTATAAAATAGGATAGTTGTAAGGTCTTAAATTTAGCGAAACTAGCTTTCCTTTCCTCAATTGTGTGGTGGTCTAACCAATATTTATTACTACTATAAATAAAACATAGTCTATCGCGTTTATTTATTATTCTTAGGCGGAAAGGGAGTTTACTATTACGTTTTCTATAACGTCCTCGTCCTGCAAAGCGGTTTGTAGGTCTCCCGCGGCCTCGAAATCGTCTATTTAGTAGGCGAGAATATATCCTATTAGTATACTACTAAGAAGGATTATTATCCTCAAACTTATTAGAATCTTAAAGTTCCTCTTATAACTTAACTTGCGTATCTAGTTAAGTAGCGAACCACGTCTCTTCGTCCTTCTAGAAGCAAATATTATATATAGTTAGTATAGTTGCTAAAATAGCTGATCTTAGCTATATATAAAGAGGCTTAAATCCTATAGTAGGATTAAAGATAGTATAGCAACATTCCTTGACGTTTACGTATATATTAATAAGGTATTTGTATATATCTACTTCTATCCTTCTAAGTACTTTTCTTAGTTTAGCTAGGAGGCTAATAAGAAGTTTAAGATACTCAAGTTTAGACTTCCCTAGATTTCTTTCTACTTATTAAAGAAGAGTAGTATTTCTCTATTCTATTAGGAGGGTCTAGCGCCTTTTAGGAGTTTCGAAATAGGTTATAATAGTCTTAAAGGTATTATAGATTATTATATACCTTTTCTTAAGGATATCCTTATAGTAGTAGTCTCTTACCTTACCCTTAAGTATTAAGGGTATAGCAGAAACTATATCCTGTTTATTACTAATACCAACCTTCCTACAGGTATCTATAAAGATCTCGAATTTGGAGTTAATTACCTTAAAGGTAGTTATACTATATCTTATATCTTCCTAGTATAACTTGGTAAGATTTGTCAACCTAGTAGCTATAGGGGGTAGATTGGGACGTTACAAGGTTACTTACTCGTCCGGAATACTATTTTCTAACTATAGAGGGTACTAGGGGTAACGAGTTATAGGTGGAATAGATAGTAGTAGTTCCGAAAAACAAGCAAAACCTTATAGCTAAGATGATTCAGGTACTTCTATTATTCTAGGCTATTAAGGAGGTATTGTAGTAGGAAGAGCGTCGGTGAGGTAAAGGCTAGATATTATTATCCGCCGTCATTAGGATCTCATGGTTAGATAGAACGATGGAGTGGAGGTAAGATTAGATAGAAGTAAATATATAGATAAAGATAAGATAAAAGGTCTCAAATGTACTTCTCAAAAGACTATAGTACAAAAGGTAGTATGAATATATATTATTAGTTAGTTCTTGAACATTAGATAGATACTAAGTCCGTCCCTTATATACTAGCCCTATAACAGTATATCCCTACTATATTCTCACCCCCCTTTTATAGTTGTGTCGTCCCTTAATACAATAAGACTAGTTATCGCTACTAATAAAAGAAAAGGTATTAACCTTCCTAGCGGCCACCGCAGCAGGTGGACCTTTACTATTGTCCTAACCTTCTACTCTATTATTACTATCGCTGTCCTTATCCTCGAGTATATCCTTAAGATCGCGTTTATTCTATTCTATTATAAAGTACTAATCTGGTTTAGCAATTGGTCCGCCTTCGCGGAAGCGATATACAAAGAAACTCGATTCGCCGAAGTAATATATCTCCTACTTAATAAATACGGCAAACTTGTTAGCAATCAAGTTCGTAAGTTTAGTCTCCTATCTATTAATGATATTCTTGAAATGGCGATTATCCTTGATAACTTTCTCAACCTGCTTAATGATATCGTAGTTATCCTATCGGAGGCGACCAATTAGTACTTGTGCGATTGGCTCGACTGAATATAGTATAATATACGAAGGAAACGGATATAGCAACTTGCTATAGTTAACGGAGTAACTAGATAGAGATGTAGGTCCAACCTAGAGATCGCGATACGCCTTAGTAAGCTCCTCCTAGGTGCCGCCTTTAGGAATCTTAAGTAACGCATAATCTACCTTAATACCGTAGTACTAGGGCAATATAGTTAGACGAATACTATCTACCTTTCCTACTAATCTATAGAAGTTCAACGGATAGGTGATACGGATTGTATAGTCGGCTACAATCTAACGCTAAAAGTCTACCCTAAATCGCTTTGCATAATCGTTGTTCTATATCTTTGGAAGGATCTTCGCAATATAACTATTACCGAGAGGAATACCGCGGAGCTTATTTATATCCTACTATACAACTATATTGTCCATCTTGTGTATTATCGGAACGTACTAGGTATAGTTGTTCTTAGTCTCTCCAAATACAGTTAGACTACCTTGAATCTAGTTCGTGCCTTTATTTGATTCGATAGCATCCTTAATATTAATATCGATATGACGGAATGCGATGTTATTACCTTTTCTAGTTATCTTAGCGTAGTAAGGGTAAGAGATCAGCTAGAATCGACGATCTAGACGAAGCGTAATATATCGAGCCTAGTATCCAATAGATTAGCGCATTGCCTACTAGGTAATGCTGTAGTATATAGTTCGGTTCTATCCTAGATTGTTCTTCCTATTAACCTTACGTAAATGCTAAATATAGCATACTAACTCGATCTTAGCGATATCCTTAATAGTCTAGAACCGACCTGTCTGTTGCAAGTTGTCGGGAACGTCCTTGAAGTACTTAATACTATTAATCTTCTTATTAAATANGATTACTTAGCTAAGTAGGAGTTAATAAAGGGTAGTAGCGTCGGTACGATATAGTCGACGACGAGCTATATATACCTTTCTACAAACTTTTTTTTCCCCCTGCGGGGGTTTTTAGTAGTTTTAAAGGAACCGTAGAGTCCGAGAACAGACTCCTAAAGGGGGGGGCAATATTAGGATCTATAACCTATTCTAGACTCCGGGACTAGTTAGATATAGGTTAGATACTAGTCCGGTACTAAGCTAGGTCACGTGCTAAGGTACGTACGGCCTTGGCTTCGCATATATAGATATCTTATCGCTTAGACGCAGGAGAGATTCCTCTCCAGCGTTTACTCTAAATATATACATTTGATCCCCTTTCTCTCTTGATACGTCTATCCCTATAGTACTACTACGCATCCTTACAAAGAGATAGAGTTTATAACTAGACCTAATACGCAAATTAAGTTATAAGAAGAATCGTAAGATACTACTAGATTTAAGGATAATAATCTAGCTTAGTAGTCTTCTAATAGAATATATTCTCAACTACTAAATGGACGATTTCGGTACCGTAGAAGACCTATAAACTACTTTATAGGATAAGAATATTATAGAAACTATAATAGTAAACTCTCTTTCCGCCTAAAAACGTCTAATAAACGCAATAGGTCATGTTTTATTTTAGAAGTAAGAAATATTAGTTAGACTACTATATAATTAAGGATAGAAATACTAGCCCGGCTAATTTCAAAGCCTTTTTACTCTTATATTTTATAGAAATAAAGGCTACTAAAGCCTATTTAGTGGTAGTTGATTACTTTAAAGGTTCTAATAGCCTCAAGGACGACTTTTTACGCTAGGAAGCTTTTTATATCTTTAAATAAGAACTTAAATCCCTCTTTAAAGCTGTCTAATAGCTTACTAATAATACTACCGCGTATTTTCTCAATAAAACGTTCGAAGTAAAAAACGTTAGAGCCTCTAAACAAGTCGAACCCTACTAGTTTTATAATCGTTACTCTAATAATACATTCCAAGGTATCCTACCTAATACTAGAGTAGTAGTAATTTTAACTACTAGAGAACTATAGCTCCGAGTATTACAAAACTATATACTAATTACTTTGGACCTAGTAATATTAGGATAGTATAATATTATCTTTAATAAGAGTATAGCTTTATCTCTTAGTATTTCGAAAGTTTCTAGACTAATAGCAATTATTGATTTCTATACTATTCCTACTAATATCTCTTTTCTACTACATATCTATAATATGGATAGACTCCGCGTATATATAGATAATATCCGGAATCTTCTAGTATAAGGATAATATACCTTCCCCCTTATATATAAATATAGATATCCTTGACTTGAATTACTACTCTTATTAACTTTGCAATCTTAATTGTATAACGAATATATTTATATTGCAAATTTCAAGGCGCTAGTTCTACTATCTAATAGTTGGAGGGATATAGTAGTATACTCTAAATTCTCTCTTGTTTCTAATATATATATAGATCTAAATCCTAACTATATTCTTCCGATCTCTACTTTAAACCTACCTACGTAACTTTCTTCTACTTAATTATTATTCCAATTCTACTAATCGTTCTTTTTAGACCTAGACAAAAAACAATTGAGGTAGTTATATAGAAGATTTTGCTATTTATCTACTTAAAGACTTATAACGGTTCTTTTGAGAGCTGGATTAGAATTTCGATACTAATATTATTTAGCTAATATCCTCTATTTATAAATACTACTAGATAATTACAAATTTCTCTAGAGACTTTGGTTTTCTTCTAAAAATAATCTTATTTTCAATAGCTAGATTGTTATAGATATTATGTTCTTGGACGAGAAACCTATATTATATATTATAGATATAGTACCTGTATTTTAGGTACATCAATTCTTAAGTAGTTATACTATGGAGAAAGTCTAGGATACTAGAAGAAATAGTTGGATAAATATATACCTTAGACCTCTAGATATTATTATTATAGATATAGGTACTAATTTCGCCTATAGATAGCTTAATAATACTTAAAACTTACTTGGTATTGAAGTTAAAGATGTCCTAGTTAAAGCAAATCCTATTATAGGTAAAGTAGAGAGATACTTTACTATTTTAGAATATATATATACTATTTTTCAATTAGAAATCCTCTGGAAGAGCTAGGAAAAGTATTTACAACTAGCTATTAAGGCAATTAATAATATATTAGGTCCAAATGGACTAGTTTCTACTCTCCTTATCTTTAGAGCCCACCCTAAGATCTCTAGTTTATTCTCTCTTAGCTAAACTACTATATAAAGAGCTGCTATAGTAGAAAAGACTATAAAAGAACAAAGTCAAATTTAGGCTAGAGAGTAAGTATTCTCTACTCTTTCTTAACAAAATTTCTCTACTCCTCTTACTCTATATTCTCTACCAATTGATAGTTAGGTTCTAGTATAGAGAGAGAGAAAGGGTTAGAAGGAGCTATATATACTAAAAAGAATTAATAGAAATATCTATAT
The DNA here is from genome assembly GCA_003693225.1 of Venturia aucupariae. Lineage (NCBI taxonomy): Eukaryota > Fungi > Ascomycota > Dothideomycetes > Venturiales > Venturiaceae > Venturia > Venturia aucupariae. Next base: position 25,575 of record QWZN01000099.1, read on the forward strand.
AGTTAAAATAAATGATTGAGATGTTATCCTTAGATCTACTTATATTAAACAATTTTGAGAAGCTTCTACAAATAATATTATAGCCGCCGTGGATATCGATTCTTTAGGTTCTAAAATTATACTAGGAAAAGATATCTCTAACTTAGAAACTTCCTTAGTCTAGGATATTCCGATTTCGACCAATCCGACTATTATATTGTAAAATACACGTAACAAAACCGTGATTAGAACTAATAGAAGAGTCGTTATCAAGCTAATACGAACGAGAGTACGTCGTTACTAACTTAGAGACTACTAAATATTCTAAACTAGTAAATATATCACTAATACTTCTACTAATAGGTATTTTCTTTCAGCTAAAAAAAAGACTAACTCTAGATTATACCTTTCTCTACGCTAGTAAATAAAGTTACTAATAAAATATCTGCCTTAGTATCTCTCTACTAAGAAGAAAATTGGTAGTCTAGTCCTAAGATAAGCTAAATACCTTATTAAGAAATCTATTCCTGAATATCGTATTTATAGATCCCGTATAGTTTATAAAGTCAAAGATATTGGTACTAATAATCTTTGTAAGGAATCAAGGCTTGTTATTCAAGGTTTTAATAATATAGGAAAGGTATTTATCCTATATTTATCACGTACTATTTAGAGGGGAAATTAACGTATTATTCTTACTATAGCTATAACCTTACTTAAACCTTCTTCTTAATAACGTCAAATGCTCGAAAAACTTATAAGGGTATTTTCTTTTTACCTAAGAGATATTTTCTAAGTATATACCTATTCAAAGACACTCCTTAATAGAGTAATATAGATTTACCTCGGTAAGAGACTCTAAGGCTAATAACCTCCTAATCCTTTTATAGAAATTATTTTAACCTTATAAAGTATCCCTAAAGTTGGCCTATACTAGTTTGATACTTAGTAGAAGTACTATAAAACCAATCTTAATATAGCTGCTTCTATATATAATCTATAACTCCTTATTATAAAAGAGGACAATTTCGGTTTGATTAGAATATAAATAGATAATATCCCTTTTCTAAGGCGCAAGTCTTATTTTACTATAAAAAATTAGAGAGAAATACCTTCTCTAATTAATTCTACTATAGAAGATTTCAAGGAGTTTTTTATTTAATAACGTACTAGAGATACCTATATAGCCTCTATCGATTGACGAGAAGCTAAACTAAATCCTTTAGTACCTATTAAACCGTAGAATACTAATAATAATAATATAAAGACGTTGAGCAAACGCCTAATTTAGTAGAAAACTAACGTTTCTAGAGGTTTAAGCTTTATTCCTCTACATTTTACTAAAGTTAAGCTGTTTATTCTTGTAGATAGTTCTTTTACAAATAATAAAGATCTTTTAAGTCAAATTGAATCTCTAATCTTACTAGGTAATAAGGCTAGAAATAATATTTTTCCTTTACTTTTAAGGATAAGATTATATACTAGTCTTCTACTAATATAAAGAGTTACTAGATCTATTCTTACCTTAGAAATAATCGCTATATCTAATAGAATAGAGAAAGATTCTATTATTACTATATTAATTACCTAAATTCTTAATTCACGCGATTTCTCTTCTATGCCTATTATAGTTTATATAGATTTATATTCCTTATATAAATACTTTCTCCAGCTAGAAATAGGAAAGGAAATGCGTTTAATAATTAAGATTATAGCGCTAAGAAAGAGCTATAAGGATAGAGAGATTCTTAAGATTGGGTAGATTAATAGTCTTAATAATCTAGCTAATAAACTTACTAAAAAGAATCCAAGCCTATACTTAACTATATTAGTCTCCAAAAATCGACTTAATATTCGCGTCGAAGGATAGGTCAAACAGCTAAGTAAGGTTATATACCTAAACGCCTACCATTTCTACTTAATTACCTAAGACTTTGTTACTAGTATACTCTACCTAGAAGCAAGTTATAGTTCTTAATAACTACAATCTTTAAACTAATTCTCAACAATTAGTACTTTTCTTTAGTTTTTTTAAAGACTCTCTAGCGTTGTTTTGAGTTATTTTAGAACAGAGTTATTAAGATTAGATTTTTCTTAGTATGAAAATATCAAGACTACTAAAAGCTAGTATCCTAGTACTATTTTCTACTAGTAAGGTAGTAAAACTTAAGTAAAATCAAAAACTAGTAGAGATCTAACTAAGTTTAAGTCGTAAGTAAGATTACAAATCTTACTTTTATAAAAAAGCCTTGATTCTCAATCTAGAAAATAGAAATCCAAAACCTTATCTTAGGTAGTTATTAGTAGTATAAGCTATCCTATTAAAAGCACCCCTAAGCAATCAACTTTTAGAATCGGGTATACTAACTCCGACTAAAAGATTGCTATTAGAATATAGACCTTTCTTATTAGTTAGACTATTTCTTCCTATAGATCTATAATTTTGATAAGTACTATTCTACTTTTCTCTACGCTTAGTACTATTAGGGACGTATTTAGCTACTCTATAGTCTATAAATAGTATTTCTCAAGTTCTAGAATAGCTAGCATAGTAAATAACTACTATTATAGTATCTGTAGCTATCTAAGTAACGACGGCTTCTAAATATTTATTATAGAACCTATGATTACTAGTCTTAAACAAGATTTACTCTCCCTTATTACCCCAAGTAGATTGGAAATCTAATAAATATCTTTTATAGGCCAATTTGTAGACTCTTCTAGCTCTATATCTATATTGATAATATTCTATATAGAGATAGTTAAGAGTCTCTTCCCTCTATTGCTTTTAGCTAGATAGTAGAATACTAGGGAAAACTCTTTTATATTGCCCAAGCTCATAGGTTTACCCTGGAAATAGACTAAAAGTTTCTATAAGTAGGTATACAATCGTATTTCTTTTACCTTAGGGCGTATAATATAGATTATCTAGTTTAGATTAGCTCTACTCAAACTCTAGCTTATAGTATTATTAGTGCGAGTTAGAGATACAATAGAAGACTTAGTATATTTGCGGAATTTACTAAAAGAATTACACATATTAGTTTACGATATTTATAATGATGAAAATGTTAAGAGAATAGATATAGGAAAGACTTATCTAGATAATATAGTTTTAGATCCAGAGCCTATAGGACTAGAAGTCTTAGGCGTGCGTATTTATTTGAAAAATTAGTATAGTTAATAGGAAAAGCTTTTGAGTAAAGTTACCGGTATCTTTAGAGTCTCTTTTAGGGTCTCTAACGGGACGGTTTGGTTTGGGTTTTAGGACTTAAAACCTAACCCTAAACGGTTCGGGTTTTAAATGGTTTGGGTTGCTTTAGAGTAAGGTTTTTAGTAATAGATAGAAAACCAACCTATTTAAGCCTAACGGTTTAAAACGTAACCTAATAGGATTACTATTTAAGGATATATCTATATATTTTATAATTGAAAAATATAGAATTAACTACAGAGTATTTTAAATATTAAAAAAAAAAATTAGATATAGTATATCTAAAGATAAAGTAGTTTCTAGTTAAAAATAACAGGTTTAGCGTAAAAAAACCGAACCTATTTATAGGTTTGGGTTTATAAATAGAAGATTTGGTTTAGATTTGGTTTCTAATACTAAAACCTAAACCTAAAACCCAAACCAACCTAATCCTAAACCAAACTAAGCGGTTTGAGCCCGTACTATTAAAGAGCCTAGACTCTCTTTAGTAGAAATCTTATTAGCTAAAGACTAAGAGTTGGTCTCTCAATTAATATCTTTTCTAGTTCTAGCTATCTATGTTTTTATTAGCCTAATAACTAGAGTTTGACTTATATATAGTATTAACTTGCCTTAAATATATAGAGCGTCTCTAACGGTCCGAGTATAACTCGTACGGATCGGTCTCGAGTTGGTCTGGATTAGATTAACAGGTTAGGTTTAATAGCTATAATCCAAACCAAACCCAAACCGTTTTATAATAAATCTAAACTATAGTATACAATTTAGAGTCTACTAAAGAACCGTTTATAACCCGTATAAAAATCGATTACAACCTCTATATAATATATAGCTACGTATAACATAGTAGGCTAGTATTGAGAATTCGAGAAATTCTCTAGTAGTAACAATTAATATAATTACTAAATTTAGAGAATATTGAGGATTCGAGATTTTAGTAGTTATAATTGATATAATTACTTAATTTAGAGGTGTTTACTTAATTATATAATTGAACTAGCTTATATATTAACTTCAAATCAAAAATAAGATAGAACTTGTAAAACTATATATCTTCTCTATATAAAAAGTCCTTATTCTCTTTGTTCTTAGTAACAAAATTATCTCTATTACTACTATCTCTATTTTTCTTATTAACCTCTCTATTATTCTACCCTTCTCTCCTAATATCAGCTAGATGGATAGAGATACTAGTTACTAGTATCTAAGCGCTATTCCTACCTAGTATATCCGTTTTATGAAATAGATCATTATTAATTTCTATTTTCTACCTATCTAGTAGTAGTATTATCAAGTCTACGTTGTTAAAATAGACGGTCCTCCAATATCTCTATTATACTATGTATTTATCACTAAATATTAGGTTCTAGGTATTAGTAACTAGAGATTTTTTAGAGGAATCTCTTCTTATTTCTTACTTAGTAGTGAGATATGCCTTTGACCAGCTAGTAGAACTAGATAGTTATATATTTTATATTATAAACACCTTAGAAGTAGTAAGTCAATTACGTATAAAGGCTAACTTGGATAGACTAAAGAATCATAGAGAAGAAATTGAGAATAGTTAATTAAGTAGGTAATCTAGCTTCTATATAATATATTAAAGGCTACTAGGAGACTAGTTGGATTTTGTAGGTCAAAGGAGGAGTAAAAGTAAGAAATAAAAGAAATAACTAACCTCTATCTCCTACTCGTCGAGATGTTCATAGATTTTATCTACCTAATTATATTTTACTTAGCGTGCGTTTGACTTTTCGTTAGGATATCTCCTAATATCCTACTAGGCCTTCCTTATATTATCAAATAGTATTTAATAGTAGTAAGTAAAGTAAGTTACGGCTGCGATTATAAACTACGCTAATACCCCTCCTAATTATTCTTGGAATCCAAGGCTAGAGACTTATAATTTAAAGATTTATATTCCTCTTCAAATATATCTATTTTAGTATTATATTATATAAGAACTTCTCTACCTAAGTTGTCTAGTAGACTAAAGTTGAATATTTTGATTATTACGCGCGTAAGTACGGGTAGCTATATACCGTTACTTATTCTAAGTACAATTAGCTTATATAACTACTAGAATATTACTAGCGACTTACTACTTCTTAATAACTTTCTAAATAGTATTTTCAAGCCAAGGATCTTAAATATCTTTTAGAACTAAATTAAAGCTTCTTAATAGCGAGATTTACGCGCTATATATTCTACTTCTTTTTATATATATTTACTCTTTATTCTCTTTAAATCAAAGCTAGAAAGCTTTATACGTCGATTTAGCTCTCTAACTATATAAGAATTATATAGCTCTAGTGTATCTAATTTCAAGGGCGCTATAGTAAATACAGGGGTATATTAGATTTACTAGTAGTTGAATAGCAATACGAGATAAGATACAAGGTTAAATTATACGGGTAAACAATATAAATATACAATTAGTAGAAAACGTAGGTAATTTATATAGAGTTTATTAGTCTAGGAAGTAAAAGACAAAATCTATATTAATATTAGATAAATTTTCACGCTAGTACTACTAGCGCCTAAGGTTTCCTACCTGCCTTGCTTACCCTACGCTATTCTTACTTTATCACCTATACTAGTTATAAAATTCATTAAGAACTACAAATTAATTAATAAATCCTTCTATTAACCATATTAAGGGCGCCGCGGGTAAGCTCTTTTACTACTAGTAGACTACTAGTATTACTAACTATATAATATAGATATCTAGAGCTTTAGCAAAATCTCTAAATAAGGCTAAAATAGCTAAGGTTCTTACTAACTCTAACCTTGCACCTCAAACTCTACCTAAATTCTCTAATTAATAACAATCTTTAGCTAACGGTCTATAATCTAAAGTCTACCTATAAATTTACTAGCAACGCTACTAATAATCCTAGATCCTATAGTAATAGACAAACTAGAAATAGATTCTAAACTACTAGAAAATTTTCAATCTGAGAACAATAAAGTACTTCGAGTTCTAATAGTTAAGGATATAGTTGAAGTAGATAATAAGTAAGCTAGGTAGGAAATACTAAACGCCTTTAATAATAGTCCTTATATAGCTAAAGATATATCTAACTTGGAGTATAATAGAGGACCCGTACGTATTAAATTTTCTACTATCCTAGGCGCGAATAAAGCTCTAAGAGCTAAACTAGGATTCAATTCAATAATATAATTACAGTGTCTGAATTCGAATCCAAAGAAGGTAAAGAAAAATTTGGCCTTCCTATTTTCTAGTCGTAGCGGATTAAATAGTAGTCTATCTACGCGAGGTAGATTGATTATACGTAAATCAACTAGGCGTAAATCGACTACGCGTAAATCGACTCTAGCTAAATTAACTCTAGCTAAATCAACTCCGTGCAAATCGACAACGGGTAAGAGTATTATATAATATAATAAGGATAGCTATATAATGACGCAAAAAACACTAGAAGTTACGGGAAAAATCAATAAAGATTACTTTATAAGATTAAGGGTATAGAGATTTTCAAGACTATAAAGATAGATACTAAAAGCGTAGTATCTAATATATCGAGGAAGCTATATTACTATAAGCTAGATAGTAAGTTTAATTATACTTATATATTCTATTCGCCTATTCCTTATAGTTTACTATTAGTCTAATATATATATAGTCGTTGCTCTACGTGAGATCTATTACTACTAGAAAGCTTCTAATTCTTCTATTCCTAGAATACTACTCTATAGACTTATTTATAAGGTTTATAATAATATTGGGAAAACTCTAAAATTCTAGTAACTTATACTCAAAGCTATCTATAAAGTAGCTAAATACTATCTTATTAGCTTATTCAAAGACAATTATTATACTCTTCTAATTCTTTATAGTAGCTTACTAGTAATAGATACTAATCTTTATATAATTCACGGAAAACGAGATACTATCTAGAATAAAAATACTTATTTAGTAAGGAAGATTCAAGGTAATAGATAATTAACAACAAATAAAAGTTAATAGTAGAAGTTCTAAACAAAATAAAAGATAATAGTTGGAGTTCTAAATAAAATAAAAGTTAATAGTTAGAGTTCTAGATAAAGATTTACTTCAAGTTCTTATCAATCTTTCTAGTAGATATCTATTATAGTTATATTATATAAAGTTAATCTATCCTATACCAATTCTATCTTTTTAGAACTAGGAAACTATTAGAAAATAATTAGTACTCTTATTTCAAAATTTAATTAATAATAATAATAACGTTTTATCTCTCGTCTAGTTTTATCTTGTTAGTAATTTATTAGTTTAAATATAAGTTAGATTTATATTCAAGTTTAAATTTTTAATTAAATATTTACTAAATTTGTTTAATTTCAACTAAAATGAATATTGAGCATCTAGTTAGTAATAGAACTATCTTTAACTATATCAATATATCAATAAGATATAGATAGAATAATCTATTAGACTAGAGAATATATATTTTTATATTATTTGCTTATTGTTATATTATTCCTCAATTTTATCTAAATATAAAAATCCTTACTCCTATTAATAAACTTAGCCTAGTATTTCTGCCTCCGTATATATAGATATATATAAAGCCTATATACTTGGAAAATATAATTGCTCTACTACCTATAGAGCTCTCTATATATTTATATATAATATTTACCTATTACTCTTACTTAAAATAGCTTCCTTATCCTCTTCTACTATTATTCCTCTAGCCTCCAATCAACTTCCAATTATAGGTCAAGACTGAAGCGTTTACTTATTAACTCGATCTACTACTAAATAGTTTATAACCTAGTAGTCTTCTACAACCTAGTACTAGTAAGAAATATAAAGTGAGGACCTAGCGCTTCCCTACTTTAAGACTGAAAGATACGCCGGAAATTAGTAGTACTTTGTTTAAGGTACCCTTTGCCTAATAGGTTATTTGAGGATTATCTATTAAAGATAAAGTACTAATCTAAAATATACTTGGAGAGATAGAACCTCTATAATAAGATCCTATATTAGAACAAATAGTTATAAAGTAGCCGCGTTCTAAAAGAGGTAACTATAGCTAATAGTTAGAGAAGGCTTTAGAGCGGGGGTAAGACTACTCGAAAACCTATTAAAAACTCTAAGGCTTTACTAATAGAAACCTTAGAAAAAATAAGTAGGAGAAGAACGTACTTTTGGTATTAATCTTCTTTACTATCCTACTAACTTCAAGAAATAACTAATGCGAATAATTGTTTCAAATAGGTAGTCTTTAATTATTATTAATAACTTAGAGTTCTCAAGCCTTTTATACTACTTAGGTAAAGAGTTTCAACTTCTCTTATCCTCTACTATTACTAATAGAGTCCTCAACTTATATATTAGATTAGAGGAGTCTATCCTTAAGCGTCTCTCTCTAGTTCCTTAGTAAGTCTCTATTGTCCTTAATAGATAGTATATACTATAGAGAGATAGATACCTTGTAATTGAAGTCTACTAGGTAGATTATTAGGAAATATAGAAAGTATTAAGCGGATTTAAGCCCTATCAAAGCGCCTATACTAGTTCTAATCTTATAGAGATCGTTATTTCATAACTATAGTCCTTTAATATCTCTAAGAGGGTTATAGCTTTTACTACAGATAACGCGAAAAATAATAAAATAATAGTATAATCTATTAACCAATATATCAAGAGACTATACGAATAGACTAGTATCGATAACAATATTACGCTATACCTCTATGTTTCTTATATTATATAACTTAGTTATAATAGTCTTCTTACTAATATCAAGATTTGACCTAAGAAGGAGAAATTAATCAAGAGCTAGAAGAAAGATAAAGAGAAGGTAGCTATTAATATAGTAAGAGAAGAGATCCTAGCCAATACTACGCGAGGTATAAGTCTATTCTAGTATTCCTCTAGTAGGCCTCTAGTAGTACTCTAGTAGCCTTGCATATAGCTATTACTAATTTCCGACCCTTAGCTACTATATACTATTCTAAAGGCGCGTTATATTACAATCGACGTTAACTCGAGCAAGGTATAATAGAGTACGTTTTAGGCTATATAATTATCTTGGTACTAAGGGCTCTTTTCTACCCTAGACTCTAAACGGACTCTTTGTTATATGTTAGATATTAAGAGAAGATAGGATCCAACCTTCTATATACTCGTAAGGCTTATAATACTAAAGATAAGTCAAAATATATACGAAGTAGAATTGTACGTATCTTACCCTTAGTAAGAATAAATAGGGCTAAGTTATTACTATTCTCTATTCTTTTACTAGATTTTTATATTATATATTAGTATAACTTGTACTCTAACTCTCTACTTTATCTTTAATCTCTATCATCGCCTTTTAATCAACCTTGATACTATGGAGAAGATACTTTATAGTAAGTAGCGTAACTAGAAAAAAGAGATTGATAATATATATAGAAAAGTAAGAGATGAACTTAAGGTCTATTATATTAAATCTAGTAATATATAGGTAGAAAGGCTATATAGTATAGTAATTCTTCTTAACTCTTATCATAAATAAAATACCTATTTACGTCTAGAATGGACCCTATTAGAAGAAACCTTATTTAACTAGTTGAAAAAGTACTTAGCTAATACAAAGAATCTCTATACTTATAACTATATATACTATACCTCTACTAAGCGTCGCCTTGTAGTACTATCGCGACGATAATAGAGAGATAAGATAATTCTAGATATCTTTCTAGACTAGTTAGATATAGCTCGTAGTCCTATACTAGTGGTAATCTTAGCTACTAGGCTAGCAAGGGAGACAATCTTAGATTAAGAGAAGAAATTTAATAACTATTATATATATAGTAAGTATCTTCTAGTAGTCTACTAGTAGTTACTAATACTTTCTAGATAAAGTAAACCTATATTTATAAATCTCTCTCTACTATTAGAGGTCATTTGAGCTACGCTTCCTACGTATTACTATAATAGTAAAAGATATCCTTACTATCTTGACGGCCGGTATTAGTGTTAAATATGGATTTAGTATTACTTATAACTTTAATACTAATAATAAGACCTATAGTATAGCTATTTTGAGGGTATTAATAGGAAGTAATTTTAAGTAGAGTATAAAGAATTAGATCAAGGTATTCAACTATAACTTAATTAATATAAAGAAGAATCAGGTCTATACTAGGAAGGTTGAGGCTAAGCGTTAGAAGATAACTAATAATAAAGTAGAGTTTCTAATAGATATAGTCTATATAACAGATATCAGCAATAACAATAATACTACTAATCTAGAAAATACGCTATTAATTATAGAAGAGATTTATTTATTAGGTTATAGGTAGTAGAGTTAAAAAAGATAAGTAGTACTTATTATAGCTATAACCTAAAGTTATTAATCGTATATAGAATCGTATTCTCGGTCGCATAGTATTACCCTATTATAAAAATTACCTATAAAAGAATATCCCCGCTATATTCTATATTAGGCCTAGGAATAGAATATTTGAGTAGTAAGGACCCCTATACGCTATATATTAGTATATTCTAGTATATTTTACTCTATATTCTAACATTTCAAGACCTTTGATTTCTATCTATTTATACTAAAAACCAATAGAGTTGAACCAATTCTTAAAATCAAAAATAGTTTATCTTTATATCTATTCTAGATAATTCTATATCTATTAAATATAAATTCTTTATATAAACTAGAGTTTATCTTAAGAAAGCTAGTTACTAGTTCTTCTATAATCTATTAGCCTCAAGCTTTATCTTCTATAAATTATATCTTTATTTAATCTATCTTAGAGGATAAGTATCAAAAATAGTAGTTCTATAAACTACGTAATCTTATTACCTTATAGTAACTTACAAGGCTATAATCTCATAGTAATTGAATTATTAGTATAGTATAGCTACTATAGTAGCTACGTCTATAGGTAGCTAGTATAGTTATATATATAGCCTAGAACTTTATTTTAATGTCTCTAGACTATGACTTAGTACGTTAGCAAAAGGTTTATAGGCTTACGCTAGATAGTTCTAGGAAAACTATTAGAACTACTAGTTCTATAGTACTTCTAGCTAGTCTAGGTATTTATAGTTTCTCTTTCTATATAGTACTCTCAACCATTAGATCTAGACGGTCTAGTAATAGAGATAATGGGGCCTAGGCTCTAGAGAATAGAGGCCTAGGCCCTAGAAAAGGGAGCCTAGGTATAGAGGAAAGAATAAGACTCTACTAGGAAAAGGACTTAGATAAATACTACTAAAGTCTTACAAGAATTCTATTAATTTCTAGAATATAGTAGGATTGATACTTAAAAATAACGTCTACGCGAGAGAATATAGAGTTTTGTATCTTAGAAAAAAAAAGATATATATAGTTGTTATAAAGTTGGCTAGGATAAAAAATAAGGAAGGCTAAAGCGTTTTTCTTAAAAATTCGCGTTTTCTTATATATTTTCTACGTATTATACCTATAGACCTAATGATTTTTTATACGCTAGAATATATCTAGACTATAGTATAACGAAATACCTAGTAATAATATTAAGAAGTTACTTAGCACCTTCTAAAAATATATACTTTTCTATAGTAAACTAGCTAAAATAAATTTTTAAATAATTGTAATTTATAATATCTTTAAGTATACTTCTTAGATAAAGTATCTATTATCTATTAAAGTTTCAAGAGATCTAGTCTAACGCGTAGCTATAGAGAAGTTTTAAAAGATTATATATTCTTATAAATCTCTTATTTTAACTTCTATCCCTAATAACTTTTTAGATATAATAGCTATTATCTTGAAAAGTATACTATTAAATTTATTACCCTTTTCAGTCTAGAAAGAAATAGAATATAATATTATTTATCAACTTTTTTTTCTAAGTATAAGAAGTTTTTTTTAGACCTTGGATTACTTAGTTAATATAAGTACTATACGTCTAAACTAATAAAATCTAGTAGGCCTTTTTTCAGTCTATCTAGAAAAATTTATATATATAATTATATATAGTAATCCTATTACTTCTAGGACTTCTATAGTAATCTTCTAGAGTAAGCTAGGACTTCTAGTTTGTTTCTAGAATTTCTAGGACTCCTAGATTATTCCTAGGACCCCTATTTCATTCCTAGGACTCCTAGCTCATTCCTAGATTATCTTAAGTAATATTCTACCAACGTATATATATAGGCTATAAAACTAGCTATACTATAAATTAAGATTTTTATTTTTCTAGACTCCAAGAAGAAACAAATATTAACTAACTTTATAGACTATAGCTATAAGTATAGTCTACATTCTTACTTAGTTAGAGTCTAGAAATATCAAAATGAAAATATGAAAACAAAAGTATTATTACTAGTAGAATATTGATAAATAGATACTAAATCTAAATCTAAATCTTCTAAATCTACTCTAACTTTTTTATTTTATCTCCTACCTAGAATCTAGAGAGCTATTCTCTATTGAATAGGTACTCAAGTTATTTTATAATTGATAATATTATAGAAGTTACGCTAGATTATACTATCTATAACCTCTAATATCGGCTATCTAATAGTACGGATTCAAACTACTCAGTTCGATTAGATTAGAGTTAGAGTTAGGTTTTAGTATTAGAAACTAAACCTAAACCAAACCGTCTATTTAGAAACCCAAACTATTAAATCGGTTTGGTTTTTTTTATACCAAACCTATTATTTTTAACTAAAAACTACTATATTAGCTAAAAACTAGTTTTGGAATAGAGATATAAGAAAGTTTATTATCTTCTAATTAATAAATATAGTAAGTATATAGAATAGTTTAGAAAATAACTTACTTTGATTATACTAAAAGTCTATTAGATATAGATATACTAGCTTAATCTATTAATATCTATATAAATAATTCTAGATCTAGACTAATATATTCTAATCTAGTCTTATTTAGAGAAAGACTTAGCTATCTAAGGCCTAGTCTAATTTAAATTATATTAACCTCCTTTTTCAAATTTTCAAAGTCTATAAAATAGTCTTTTTAAATATCTTTAGTCTAATTTAACTATTAATATATACTATCTTCATATCTAAACTATTGAATAAAGGACGATAGATTTATTCTTCTCAAGGTTATACTTGTACCAAGGAATTACGTATGGTAACAAGTATTTTTCAATCACGAGAGTTCGTGTTTGTACATGGCGCGTCGGGCTTGCCCAACTCAATTTCGTCCACGACTTTGCAACCACAGCAAAAATAGTTATGACCTCTCCAGGTGCGGACGCTCTCTATCACAATGGCCACCGCGCTTTTCTTCAAGCGTTCTTCACCCGCCCAACCTTCACATTTGCCAACGCAAAGCCCATATTAGCTAGGATTATGTCCATCCACGGTATACACACCTTGACATTCACATAAACCATACTGATGAGCGTATAGAACGACGACCGATATTGCCAAATGATGTCACTTACGAGGATTTTGAATCCTACATCAACACCATCAATCTCGCCGCTGAAGCCTACGAATACGAAATCCGGTCCACCTACCCCCAAAAGGCAGAGAGAAGGAATCCTGACACGCGTTTATATTCGTTAGTCAATACCACGTCGGATCCGCAGACTCAGCTTGCCACTTCATATACACCCGATGAGATTGCCTTTGTAAAACGCGTCCTCGATGGCATGTTCGAGACGAACAACACGCAGAGCAAGGAGGTCATGGCTGTGAAAGGTATGGATGCGCTGAGATTGGCAAAGGTCCCGAGGGACCGGGAGAGTGCCGAGGCTTCGACACAAAACACTCAGGGTATAAGTTCTACGAGCATAACGCAGGATCGAGCGGACAAGCTTCTCGCTGAGTTGGTTGAGGAAGGTAGATTTGAGCAGAGCAGGGCCGGATTCTACTCATTGAGTCCGAGACAACTAATGGAATTGAGAGGCTGGTTGGTGGAGACTTATAATGAGGAAGAGGAGGATTGGCAGAGGATCAAGCATTGCAATGGATGCAAGGATATTGTCACCGTGGTACGTATCTCGTCCGCATCAATGGTAGAAGAATATCTAACAGTAATCTTAAGGGACTGCGGTGTACGAATCGCGAATGCTCAAGCCGGTTCCACGACTTTTGCGCCAACTCTTTCTTTCGGACGCATACAGATCAGAAATGTCCAGCATGCAAGGCCGACTGGACAAGCGACATGTTCGTGGGAGAAAGAGCGCTGGGCGGCAGTGCGGTCAGATCGAACACACGACTATCAAAGAATAGTAACTTGGATTCAAGACAATCAAATAGTACTTCACATAGGCGAACAAGGAGATCACCGATGCGAGGAGAAGATGTTGCAAATCATGAAGAAGACGCAGACGCGGATGCCATGTCAGATTAAGTATCATTGACCAACCAGCTTTCACAAGCGGTCTTCGGCATCGAGATCACAGTTTCCGAGCACCATGCGATGCTGAAAATCGAGTAGACAGACTTGCGAAGTGTAAGACATGATCAATTAGGATACGACGGCATTCCACCACAGGCAGCTTGTGAGGCTGTCTAGTTCCCAAGTCGCCTGTACCTCCCATCTCAAGCTCAAATGACGGAAAGGGAGATACTATTTCTATATCTAAGTTATCTAATCTAAGTACTCTTATAACTCTTTAGATTATATCTCTTTAAAGAATAGTATCTCTCTCTCTATTATAAAGAGCCTAAAGGCTCTAGTTATAAAGGCTAGCCTAATAGCTAGTATATATATAAGTATTACGTATAAGTAATAGTATAATAGTAATATATAATATTATAGTACGCTAGTAGATAGACTTCTATAAATAAATATATAATATATAATATCTTTTTAGTCTTATTATATAAGTTTATATATAAGAGGTATAATATACGATATATAAGAAATTAAGACGTAGATACTAGTCTTTATATAGTCTAATCTTAGAACTACTTAATATCTTAGTAATAGTTCTATATTAAGCTAAACTACAATTATATATATATTTATATTATATATAATAGTATATAGCTAAAATTATAAATCTAAGTCCTAGACTATAAAGTAATAGCTATCTATATTTCCAACTTTCTTACTTTTATATATTTTATTATAGTTCTATATTCTATATAGAATCTTTATAGTAAGTAGTAGAAGACTATAAAAAGACTTAGAGTATAAATATTATATATATATATATAGGCGAGTACTATTTCTATACCTAGATTACTAGTCTTACCCCTAGGATCCTTTAGATTATACCCGCCTAAAAAATAGTATCCCCCCCCTAAAACTAGGGGGAGAGTAACTAACCCTAACTCTAACCCTAAACGGCAACTATATATACTATATACTATATTTAGCTTAATCTATACGCAAATATAGTATTAGTAGACCCTACTATAATTTAGGCGGTTAGACTACCTAAATCGTATACGACTATATCGTATAATAGATATTTAGCTCAAACCTAGCTCAAATATACTATTAGGGGACCCTACTATAATCTAGGCGGTTAGACTACCTAGATCGTATATAACTATATTATATAACGGATATTTAGCTTAAACCTAGTTTAAATATACCGTTAGGGGACCCTACTATAATCTAGGCGGTTAGACCGCCTAGATTATATACGACCGTATCGTATAATATATATTTTACTTAATCTATACGTAAATATACTATTAGTAGATCCTACTAATAAGTAGGAGGTCTAACCCCCTATTTAGCGTACGACTATAGCTACAAGGTAGAAGGGAGTAATAGCGGATATTTAGTATATAAGACCTACTTATCTATAAAAAGACTAGACTTACCCGACTTCGTATTAACTATATAAATAAATACTTATCTTTTCTACCTCCCTTACCAAAATTAGGTAAGGAAGGTAGGAAAGATAAGAAGGTATTTAAAGATAAAAGACAAAAGTAGGCGTAGCTAGGGATTTATAGTCTATTAACGCCTAGACTACTACCGTACTCGGAGTATATAGGCCCGAGATTACGCGTATATACCGCGATCTATACTAGGAGCTCTACCTAATTAAGCTATTATAATTACGAGTTAAATCTCTATATTATATTATAATCTATTAATCTATTAATCTATTCATCTTTAATTAATTAATCTACCTATTCTATTACTTTACTAATCGTTACGTATAGCTTCAAACGCGCTTCCTTCTACCGCTTAGTTAATACGTGATCTCTTTGGTATTAAACTAGAGATAGCTAACAAAATCAACGCTCTCTACCTAATTAAAAGGGCTGCTATTGAACTCTAGCGTTGTAAGGTCTCTAAGGAGATTACTAATAATAATCTAGCCTACCTTTTTAAGGACGATACCGATAATAAGGCCCTCTACAAATACCTTCTACTACTACCGGATAACCTTGAATAGGATTCTTTTAATAAACTATAGGTATACGTATTAAGTTAGAGTAGAGACTATAGCTACGGTATTCGTATTAGTAGAGAAGCAGAATATAACCCTCTAGGCATATAATACCGCGTCTATATTAAGTGTAATAAGGTAGAAAAGCCTATTACTACGGCTTTAGTAAGAGATAGCTATTTACGAGATAAAGAATATTCTTTTCGTATATACGTAAAACGGTAAGATAGCCGAAATAAGGTCTCTACCTCTACCTCTACTTATTTTTAATAAAGCTAATCTTATAGATCTAGACTCTTTATTATATAGCAAACTATAATAACTACGCCGCGTCTCTCAATCTATCCGCTTATCCTTACTATTGTAGGCTTTCTCCTACTAAAATAACGTTTATTAAGAACTAATCTATTAGCGGTATTCCTCCCAAACTCATTGTAGAAGCCCTTGAAAAGAGAGGATCCAAGGCTAAGGTCTCTAACGTATATAACGTACAATACCGATTACGTAAGTAGAAACTTTAAGGATTAATACTAATCCAGGCTCTTTTTGCAATTCTAGAGTACAATTAAACTAGATAGTATATTTATAGTACTAGAGACTTATACGGCCGCGTTATAAAGCTCTTTTTTGTATATAATAAGTAGATTATACTTGCTAGGACTTACTTTGAGGTTGTCTTTACTAATACTATATATAAAACGAATCGATTTAGTATACCTCTTATCTATTTTATAGGGGTAATTCCTGTTTCAAAACGGTATAATAATACTACAAGTTCTAATTTGAGTACTAGCTTCTACTTCGTAAATAAAGAGACTAATAATATCTAGACCTAGGTAGTTAAGTAGTTTAGAGACCTCCTAATATACGAGGATAAAGTAGGATTGATACTAATACTAGAAGTCTAGGTTCGCGATAGCGCGCCCTATATTAGTAACGCTATTAAGGAGGTTTACCTAGAAGCGGTACAGCTTCTTTACCTCTATTATATTAACTAGAACGTTCTAAAGTGGATCAACCTTACCTAGCGCCTCTACGTAGACCTTACCAATAAAGAAGTATAAATAGTACGCGATATACAAAAACTAGCCTTATAATAATAGTAGGAAGTCATCTCTACAACCTTAGAGGCTAAATAGCGTAGTAGACTTGACTTTATATATTGTAAATATAGACTTTACCCCGCATTTGTTAACTACCTTAAGGTTAAATAGGAGCCTCTACGTATAATAATAGTAAAGTTTTAGACTTTATAATTCTAGTATTTTGGTAATATAGCAACATCGCGCCTTAAGGGCGGCTATTATATAGTTAAGTCGTTTTTATATAGCTTATTCGGCGATCTACTTAACGTGGTTAAACGTATCAAAATCTATATTAACCGCGACTTTTGTAAGCTTCGCATGGTACTAGTAATTACTATTAAGAGGATACCGGCTTTAGTTAGTTCTATTAAAGTAAGGCTTTTTATAGACTAACTACTTATAGAGATTATACTACTTAGCCTTAAACTAGCCCTCCGCTAATATAGGATCGCAGTCAGCTACGATTATAATGAAAACTATAACTATAGATAGAAGCGCGTCTATAGATTACCCTACTATTATATAATACATCGCTACCTTAATAGCGAGGCTTTTAACGGTAACCTATTCACCCTCTTTGCTGCTAACTTTGCTACTAGATAGTCCGTGGCTCGAATAAAGTAGCTATTCGAGATAGTAAACCCTTGTAATAAACGCAATCTATATAGGGCAAAGATAGTTAGTAGACTAAAAGGCGCCCTAAATTGCTAGTAGTAAGGCCCTCAATCTTTATAGTAGTAGGGCCCTTAATCTTTACGTATATTGCCTCGAGGCACAAATCCACGCGATCTATCCGCTGTTGAATATACTTACCGTAATACTATACCGCAATTATATCGTCGCTAGGCCTTAATCGATCGTGCGGTTACTAAAGTAGAAAACTACTAGTAGCAGTAGGCTTCAAGGTAATAAGAGAGGGATGTATTAGTAGTAGAGGTTACTCAAAGTAGCCGGGTTACGCCTGAGCCTATATAGGATTACAGGTTTAAGACTACTTTACTAACGGCTTTACGACCGCGGTAGAGACTATTACTATAATCCTTATAAGAATCGTCTCTCTCTCTACCTCCTTCCTTAATTACGGCGGCTATTAACGCCGTAGAAGCCTTATAAAAGCGACTACGAGCCCCTATAGCGTAAATAGCTATATAACCTACTCCGGTAGCCTTATAATCTACTCTAGTAGTATTATAAACGGTTACAAAGAGGCTACGGGGCCGGCCGCGATTAATAGAGGCTTAAAAGGTAGAGAATAAATAATTGAGAGACCTTACAAAGTTATTAAATACGGTATTAAATACGGTATCAAATATAGCTTCAAATGCAGAGATTATACGGCAAGAGAGGGTAACGGTACTTCGAGATAAACTAGTATTACTTAATATATAAATTGCGGCTAAAAAAGAGGATTGAGGCTAGTAGCCTTGGTATAGTTTTAGGCCGTTGAAATGAGCCGTTTTAATATATTTAAATGCGTTCAATTAAGATTACTTCAATACGTTCAAAATTAAGCTATTTTGCATTCAAAATTGAGCCGTTTTTAAGCGGCCTTGGTATAGTTTTAAGTCGTTTTTTTCGCGTTCAATTGAGTTGAGTCGATTGCCGTATAGTTTAAGTTTGTATATTATCTTAATAGGGGTTAGCGCTACTGATATAGTCGTGATTGAGGAGATAAAATACGAAGCTTACTACTATAATATTCTATATCGCCGTGACTAAGCTAGCCCTTAAAGGCTAGCCTTATACTTAGGGACCTAAGGGCCCTAGCGTAGGGGAGGGGAATACCGTTTTTTAGGCGGGTATAATCTAAAGGATCCTAGGGGTAAAACTTAGGTATTAGGTATAGAATATATATATATATATATATATATCTTAAGTCTATTATAGAATAGATAATAATAGTTTACTTATTTAATATAATATATAGTCTTATAGTTATATATAATTGAGAAGAGTTTACTCTCTAGATTATAGAGATATCTACTAATACTATAATTATATATAGATCTAGCTATATAGCTATAGCTTACTACTATAATCTTATATATTACTATAAGACTTATAGGCTAGCGAGTCTAGAGTCTCTAATATTATAGGTAGGGCCTCTAATAGTACAGGCCTAGCTCGTACAAGTTAGTCTCGAGTTGGTCAAGGTTAGGTTTTAGAGTTGAGTTTATAGACGATAATCTAAACTAAACCTAAACCGTTAATATATAGACCTAAACTATAGTAAACGGTTTAGGGTCTACTATAGAACCGTTTATAACCCGTATTAAAACCTTCTATAACCCGTATATAGTATATAGCTATATCTAATATAGTAGGCCAATATTAAGGATTTGAGAAATTCCCTAGTAGTTTTCTAGTAGTTATAATCAATATAATTACTATGTTTAGAGAATATTAAGGATTAATTATATACTTGAACTAGATAATACTTCTACTTTAAACCAAATTTAAGGCTAGAACTTAAATATCTTCTCTATCTAAGAAGTCTTTATTCTCTTTATTCTTGAGAACAAAATTATCTCTATTACTACTATCTCTATCTTTCTTATTAACCTCTATATTATCCTATTCTTCTTCCTTTAATATTGACTAGAACTAGATTGATAGAGATACTAGTTACTGTTGGTATATCTCCACTAGATCCTATTAGGTATATAGGTGTGAATTAACGTTAATGAAAAGACAAGAATAATAAAGCAAAGAATAAGGAAAAGACTGGTTGTTGGTATAGTATATTCTAATTGATTAATAACCTACAAGAGAGCTTACAGGTTATAACTATATCCTATCCCTATACTATAACCACCATATTATATTAGGTAAAGTTGGTAGGTAGGAATATCCCTAACCTGAGAGTAGCACCTAACCTCTATCCATATAGGATAATATTATCCAAATACTAGCAACTCTTCTTTTATAAAAGGAAACAAGGTAGAGACTGTGGGGTAGATATATAGAAAAGAAACAAATATAAACTCTAAAATCTCAAGTGCTAATATCCCAAACCTGATCTAGTATTCAAAAATCAAAAATAGGGAATCCAGGTAAATCGAAAGCTGTGTAAATTGTATGCGTAGGTAAACTTATAGCACTTAGAAGTATCGAAATCCTATCCGAAATTGTCTATCTCTAACTAAGATCTAACATAGTACAAATCGAAAATTCTAAAGTGACTATTGCTAAAATAACGCCTACGCTCGGGTAGTAGTAGTAAACGGGTAACCAAGGCCTGAATTACGGAGCCTAGGTATCTATAGACTAATAGGAAGCTCAGGTTAATAACTTTTATTATATAACCTATTTCCTATTAGTAGATGTGACCAGCTGGTATCACTATAAAGTAACTAGGCTAGGCTGCTATTTAGTACTTAAGCTTTATCTTTTATAGTTGAATTTGCTATCCTTAAAATACTTAATATCTACTTCCTTCTCTTCTCTTTCCTAGCTCTTAGAAAATCTTCTTAACTTAAACCAAATCTAGCATTCACTAAACCTTCTCTATTCTAAATCTAATTAGCTGGAAAACTTACTCTCTATATATTTAAGGTAGTTTAACCCTATACGCAAGTAAGATTCCAGTTGTCAGACTAATAAAATATAGATAGTAAAAGATAGTAAAGAAATCTCTTAAGGAACTAACTCTTAGTCCTCCTTAGATAATATTCCTACTAAAGAGGCTCCTAAGACACTAGTAACTTCACTTATAAGCTTATATTACTAGTACTACTGATCTAGAAATATAGAAGCGCAATCTTAGATTATCTAGGGTATCCAGAGTAGCTGGATCTGATAATAGTAAAGAGTAAGAAATTCCTAACTAAATTCCCTTGACATATTTATTGTTCTGAAGATAGTAAGCTGACTTATATAATCTATTTAGTTAATTCTTTAACTTCCCTAATAAAGAATCTCTACTTAGAACTCTAGACAAATCCAATGGCTCTATAGGACAAGATAATATAGATATGAACTAGACTATCTTTATAATTCGAGAGTAGGTCCTTAGAATTCGATCGTAACCTCGTTTGTAGCAACTTCTAGGTCTTTTCTATAGTAAACCNCTTCTCGAAAATATCAATATTGATTGGCTTATAAGCGTAGACACTAATATAGTTAGAATGAATAGACGGGCGGTTACCTATACGGAACCACTTAAACTTGTCGCGTGAAGTTATGAACGTAGCTAGATTCGTACAGGTTGCCCATTCCACTAGCTAATTAGTAAGAACTAATATCTTACCATTTCGTGTCTGAAGTACCGCCTAGCCTATTATATATCGCAAATGGTTCTAGTATATCTCGTCTTTGACTGCAATAACTGTCTTTGCGAACTTCTAAAAGTTATCTAGTATCGAGCGCTTAATAGTTACCTTCTTAACCTTCTTACTAAGGTCTATATATCCAATATCGCCAATGCGTGTCTAACCAACCGTAGGTTTCTTTAGAAAGATACTTAGACGAATCTTGTTAGCCGCAGCGCTGTAAGTGCAAGTATCTTTTATAAGCTTAGTATCTTTAAAGTCCTCCTCTTTATCTATAACTACATCATCTTCGTTATACTCCTTAGGAGACTTCTGCCTACTCTTACCTTTGGATCGAGTAATACGAGGCGTATTATTATCTTCTCTAAACTCTTCCTTATTCTACTAGTCGAGTTCCTTTATTACTTCTTCGAGAATATTGAGTAGTGCACCGTGAGCCGATCCTACGTTAGACGAGGGAGATAAATGCGCTAGATCTAATAACTATTAACTTATACCGGAGGTTGCTTAAGAATATTCGCGGAAAGGATCGTTATTATACCAACCGATCTCCTTCGTACGTACAAGATACTACTGAAGTTGGATTGTAGTAATCGGTAATAAATACCTAGGATAATAGACTCTACCAAAGTCATCCCAATTGACGTCCTTAGAATACTTATCGTAAACTACTCGCTCAATCTCTTCGCCCTTCTCGTTACTAATAATGTTAACTAGACCTACTATATTAGACTGCTGTAGTCTCAACGAGTTTTAGAATCGTATAATTACTAATAGGCGATAGTAGATTACTACGCTAAGTATCTCAAGTGCGGTTTGAATTAGAAGCTCGATGACTAGCTTAAGGTATATTCGAAGTCTAATAAGTAAGTTGTAGCTGAGTTAGAACTTAGCGGTCTATAGTATTATACTATCCCTCCTATTAACAAAGAGGGGAGACTACTTGTTATTAAGGAGACTACTAAGGATTCCGCTATCCTATTTAACGAAATATCTACCTACTCCCTCAATATCATCTGCTCGTATTAAGCCGCGAATATTATTACACGTAGCCCTTACCTAATTTCGGGTTTTCACGCCTTGGGTCGCGTATTTGTTAATAATAGACAAATCGGTTTCGAGTACTTCTATAACGGACCTAGCGGTTAGGATAAGTAGCTTATACTCTTTGTCCTTGCTCTGTTTTAGATAGTTAATAAAGAGTACCGAGACTATCTTATTTTGATTCGATCGATGTTTAATCTCCTATCGAATACTATTAAGATAAGCAATACACTCTCCTAGTTCTATAATATCTAGTACTTGACTCTATTTCTCGGCGCTCCACTCAATTAACTTGAACTATTCCGATTATAGAAAGCTTACCGCATTATTCTTCTTGTCTGTAGCGGCTACTCCACCCGTAATTATAAGAGCGGTGTCATCGTTAACTAGTATAAGTTCGGAGTCGCTCGTTATAGACTTATCGGGTCCGCCGTTATCGTCCTTCTAACTTCGGGTTCTAGGTCCTATAATAAGTACCTTGGGTAGCTCGTATTCGTGTGGTTTTAGTTTCGTTCGTAATTATAGTTGAAGTTGTAGAAAATAAAAGATATAAAGAGTGAAAGAGAAGAAGGAAAGAAAGAATCCTCCTACTTAAATAGATATTCTTGCTGTGTTTCTAAGTCTATTAACAGTATTAATATAGTATCAATATAGCTCCCTTAGCTCCCTATAATATTATAGATAACAGTTAATACAAACAGTTAATATAAATATAATAAGAAATACAAATACTACGATCAAGTATATAAACATAAATATAAACTGAAAAACAACAATCGAAAAGAATAAAATATAATATATCGAAAACTTATCTCGCAATCTTCTTCCTTATCCTATCAACGTCAGTACTGTCTTTAATAATATTTCAGCGGATAGTTCTAGTCGTTTTGATATCCAGGGCTAGCCCCTAGAGTTATCTAAGTCCGGTTTATCAAAATTTCGCCGCCGGGAATCCGCTATACGGAACTTTTCGTCGCAATATCTAGTATAATTTGAGTATAAAGAAGACACTTCTAACTCGGCCCGTATACACTATCTAATAATAGCTTGCTACGCTATCTAATAATAGCTTAGGGTAGGATAGCTGTCGGACCATTTCTAAGGTATACGTAGTTGTCTATATAGGTCGATCTCTGAGGAGGAGGAACTAGGAACTCTAGAGGTATAGAGAATACTCGTCTTTTTATTAGACTAGTTCTATACGTGGTTGTCTATATAGGTCGATCTCTGAGGAGGAGGAACCAGGAACTCTAGAGGTATAGAGAATACTCGTCTTTTTGTTAGACTAGTTCTATACGTGGTTGTCTATATAGGTCGATCTCTAAGGAGGAGGAACTAGGAACTCTAGAGGTGTAGAGAATACTCGTCTTTTTATCTCTCTAGAGGAGGAACTAGATACCTCGGAGGTATAGAGAATACTCGTCTTTTTGTCAGACTAGTTCTAGGCGATACGTGGTTATCTATATGGATCGACCTCTAAGGAGGAGGAACCAGGAACCTTACCGCAGTTATACGGTGCCGCGGTTATAGTAGAAGCTAAGGAGGTAAATGCAGCACAGTAGTCCTACTAAGAAAGTGAAACTCTAGATACGCGGCAGCTCCAGAACAGCAGTCCTAAGAAAGTGAAACTCTAGATGCGCGGCGGCTCTAGTATAGCAGTCCTAAGAAAGTGAAATTCTAGATACGCGGCGGAATGCAGTATAGTAGTCCTAAGAAAGTAAAACTCTAGATGCGCGGCGGCTCTAGAATAGCAGTCCTAAGAAAGTAAAACTCTAGATACGCGGCGGCTCTAGTACAATTACAAGCACACGAGCGATGCGTAAATCTCTAGGTAGTAAAGGTAATAATAACACCCGGGTCCGGCCCCTAGAGTCGTAATAGTAGTCTCTAAGTCGTCGAGGTTGCTTTAATGTTTAGAGACTCCTCAATTCAAAAGGTACCCAGTACTAGGGCGGTCTACTGATAAGATGCTTAATATACGGCCCCTAATACGGCCTACTAATGCGATACTTGATATACGGCCTCTAATACGGCCTACTAATACGATGATATTCAGAGACTCCTCAATTCAAAAAGTACCTAGTACTAGGGCGGTCTACTTATTGGATCTGTTTATTATCATCTTACTTGATAAATGAAACTACTAATACCCTACCTAGGTTTTTCTTCTTTTAGACGAACTATAGACTCCTCCTCCTTTATCCTTCTTTTCTCCTCGATCTATCCAATACCCTAGACTTATCCTACTACCGTGTCGAACTTAAAGACGGGAGAAGTAAACGCTTAACAACAATAATACAAATTCAAAACAATTAACAAATTTCAAAAAATTCAAATATACAAAATAAAATAAAGAAAATTTATTAGAATAATAATAAAATTCAAAATCAACAATAATAATATATTTATAAAAGAAAATTAATATATTTAATATATTAATTACCTTCTTACATTCTAATATCGGGATTTGTAAACATCGTATACTAATTAGAATCGAAGTTAGAATATCGGTCTATATTAAACTCCGGGTTAATATCGGGAGGGATATCGATAAAGTCCTTATATGCATTAGGATTAAAGTTGGCTAGACGAGTAATCTAAACTATTAGACCTGCGTCTAGTTCTACTTTATCTACTACCAAGTTATCTAATAAGTAATCGGAGAAGATATTATATTCTTCTCGATTAAAGCTGTCTGGATTTAAAATTTGAACAAATACTTCTACGTTAGTCTCGTCGTTACTATCGGACTTACTAGAATTAGATAAGGCTTCCTCTCGTAGAATAAAAATACGAATACGATCTACTCGTATACTCTTAAATATAACTATATCGTCTAGTTTAGACAGTTTATAGCTTCCAATTCGACGTCTAGTATCCTTGTCTATATAAACCTTTGAAATTTTGTATAGTCTAAGCTATCTAAATTCCAACTTATTGCTAAAACTCTAGACCAGTTTCGTATTGTTTAGTAGTACTAAGTTACCAACCTCAAGCTTCGAAGTGCGGCGACGAGATATACGAGTTGCCTCCTAGTAGTCGATTACTTCGTAACGTATACGTTACTACCTAGTAGCAGCTTCTCGCAAATCTCCTTCTCTAAGATTAAGTTGTTTCGCTCGCATCGCAAGAAGGTCCTCCGTTGTATTTATAGACTTCCAGTTTAGTATACGCTAAGTGGTTATCTTTAACTTAATAGGTAGAATATGTTCCTTACTAAGTATTATCCTAGCTGGCGTTATTCCTATTGTTCGTTTAATAGTTATCTGCTCTACCTATAGAATACTATATAGTAGAGATACCTAGGGCTTCTTTCCACCATCAGTCATCTTGCGCAATACTATAATGATTGGCCGATAAGTTCGTTCAATTCCGCCTTGAGCCTACAAGTTGTATAGAGAAATCTAAATCTTTCTAGTACTAAATAAGTAAAGTAGAGTATCAACGAAGCGTTTGTTCTTAGGACTACTATTTATACCGATCTCGAGAGGAACTCCCTATCTGGTAATAATATACTCGTAAATGAAGTTAGTAATCTACTTTATATTCGAAGAATCTCGAAGAGCCTTAGCTTTACTCTAGCCGCTAAGCTCTTTACGAGCATGAACAATATACTCGAAACCTTCTCGTTTAGGTATGCCTATATAGTTAATTAACTATCAAGCACCGAGTAACTTACTTCGAATCTTTATTATGTTCAGACCCTCGTTGACTTTGTTTTGATCGTTTATCTAATAAGTTATATAACCTTTAACCCATACGGCGACGTCCTTATAATAACCTTCCTAGAAGTATTACTATCTAACTAGTTTAGTAGTTACTTCTCGTCCCTTATAGCTATACTTATTATAAAGAAGTTCAATGATTTCTTCTCGCTCCGTCGCATTATCGATAACGCGTCTATATAGTGATCCTCGTGCTCCTCGGCGGAATAATTGTCGATATAGAATAAGAAAGTTGAGTGCCTTCTTTCTAATAGTACGGTACTCTTTAGTAGAAGAGTATAGAGGTAGTTTCTTTAGCGTTATTAGGTAATCCGCAATTATATAATGCTCGTCAGCGTAAAAGCTATCCAGTCCTTGCCATTTTCGACGCTTTTCTAACGAAGGTTCGCTTCCACTATCCTATATTATACTAGAACTCTCGTTTGGATCATCGTCTAAGGAGTTATAAGAATCTAGTTGATCCGTCGTATAGTATCCGTTAGAACTAGAAAGCGAATATATCTAAGGACTATAATAAGTGACTACTCTAAGATCCGAGGCTACAAAATTATCAATATCGAAATCGGGAATAAGAGGAATATCCTCGATAGGAATATCCTTATATTAGCGAGATAGTCTATTTACAACTATATTTTTCTTTCCTTTAATATGTCGAATCTCGAAGTTCTATATTACTATCTAAGTAAGCTATCTCGTCACAAGTACGCCGGCAATATCGGATAATATTCTATTAATCTAATAAATAAGAGTCCGAGCATCTATTTCGACAATAAAGTAGGTACCCTATAGATAAATCTTGAACTTCTTAAGTATATTCAAGAGCGCCCTATACTCCAACTTGAGAGTATTATACTTTCTTTTAGTAACTGACTAGATACTACTCGTATACCTATATAGATAGCGCTTTCCTTTATACTCCTAAGAGAGTTCTACGCCCCAACCCTTAGTCGATATATCAACAGAAAGAATCAACTGTCCTAATCCTTCGTTATACCGAATCGGTTTTAAAGTAGGGGCTTTAGTGAGAGTATTCTATAGTCAAGTTATTACTTCCCTCTAACTATCACCCTAAACAAAGTCTGCGTCCTTCTTAAACAGGAAAAAGATCGGTTGTACAATTGTCGCAAAATCTCGAATCTAGATACGATAGTATACGCAGATACCGATAAATACTCTTACTGATTTTAGTAACCTAGGCTCTACCTAGTTTATAATTACTGCAACCTTCGACTCGTCTGGGCAACGTCTATACTTATCGTACTAGTATCCAATAATATGAAGTCCTTCTATATAAATATCGAACTTCTTACCTGAAACTATTGCCTTTATACGCTCAATGTCTGCTAGTAGAGTATTAAGATTCCTAATATACTCAAGAATATTCCTTCGAACTCTAGGTAGCTTACTTATCTCGTCTCCATAATCTTTTTCCAACTTATTGAGAACGTCGTCGACATATATATCGCTTGTATAAATCTAATACCGAATAATTATCTTAGTAACTCTACAAAATTAAGCGACCGAATTCGTAGCGCCCTAAGGTAATATTATTATGCGGTAGAGTCTAAAAGGGTATTGGAATACTGTCATATCTCTACTTTCCTTAGCAAGTTCGAGTTAATCATATCCTGAGAAAAGGTTAGCTAATAAAATATAGGGATATCCTATAAACGAATCTACAAACTCGTCTATAGACGGGGGAATATTAGCATCTCGGATTATTACTCTATTGTAATTTATTACGCTATTAATTAATCGGTAACTTAGCTTGTCGATACTATTGCCTTTCTTTACGACGAGGAACTAAGGATTCCTATACGGTCTATAGTATAGCTCGATCCGTCCTATATCGATATACTCCTTAAGAATCTAACGAGCCACTCCTTCCAATACTTTCGGAACATTAAATAACTTTACTTACTAAGATATATAATCTACTATCCGGATAACTTATAGAGGAGTAACTTCGCGCCGAATCCTACCGCATTTAGAGAAGTCCCAAGCTAATATAGGCTCCCGCCGATATAATATCTCCTTGATAAAAGCTCTCTCCTCTAGACTTAAGTCTAGGTTGACGCGCATAGCTTCAAAGCGCTCCTCTATTAATTATATCCCTCGAGGGAAAGTCGCGTATCGCTTTTCCAAATAAATATCGAGATTAGAATCTAGTTCTGCGCTTGTCTATTTAAGTATTGCAACTTTATACTAGTTGACGAGACCTCTAGGAGTCTCTCCATTCTTAAGAGGAATATTAACAGGCAGGACCTTATCTACTTTCTTTTTATAAAGCGTTACGAGTTACGGTTGCGGTTAAGTCGAAAATTTTATAATTTCTTGGCGCTTCTTCGTTAGTAGATTAATATCCGGGGCTGGCCCTAGGAGTCGTTTACCGTTAAAATCTAACCTCCGCAACCCAAAGTTGGCTACTAAACTACGATTCTTCTATAAATACTCCTCGCGCTCCGCTACTTTCTTTATTTCTATCTTAAAGATCTCCTTATCTGTGTGATATAAGGGAATGAACTCGCGCTAGTCGGGTACGCGTACTAACGATATAACGATCGGCGCGTCCGGCGCGTCCTAAATATCGAAAATAACTTCCGGTAGAACCTACTCCTCCTTATCCTCTCGCCTTATCGCAATTGCACCCAGTCCAACAAATGCGGAAGAATCTCTAGGTTTGATTATTCCGCGAACTAGTTTTCCGCATCGAACTTCTCGTCGTCGGAGGACTTATTACTTGAACTAGTTTGATAATCTTAAGGCTCCTGGACCTTATTATCTTTATCGGTTACTTCTTCAACTCTAGTACTTCTTGACTAACGAATTGCTATATTATAGTTATAGTCGGCAAACCTAGCATCCTATCGAACCGACTCGTTACTATTGATAGATCGCGTAACGTATCGAATAGCGCTATCTAGAACATTATAAATCTACAGAGAGGAGCGTAAAGAGAAGGGCTAGCTAAGGATAATAGGTCGTGAATATCTTGACAAAACTATAAAGAGCGTACCGTCGTAAGAGAAGGGAGTATCCGTAATACGAATACTAGTATATATCTATCTAATAAGACCAATATTATATCTATTGGCGGCAGTCAGGTTGTTTCTAATAGCTTACTACTTAGGATTATTAAAACCGCTAATAGGAAGGCTAAAAGCTTTGGTAGTTACTATACTCATTATATTCACTTCTACGCCTATATCGATCATTCCGTCTCGAGATACTTCGCCAACAGAGACTTTTATAACTAGTAAACTAGTAAATACACGATGCTTGCGATTGGCGCGGTCTATAACTATAACTATATAAGATATAATTAGGTTGATACCAATCTCAGTATCTTCTATTAGAATGCGCGCATCTAAAGAGTCGGAAATGGTTATACTATTAATATTACGAGGAGAGCCCTAAGCTCTCTTTTCAAACTACTTCTACAACTTTACCGCTTTCTTTTCTACTTTTAATACTTTCGTAGCTTTTATAGTAGGCTCGATCATCTATACTACGTTATTAGGAAGTCGTTTAAACATAAAGTTATTTAGACAAGGCATGAGTATAAGAAGCTCCTAGAAAGTAAACGTATAATCGCCGTTTAATACAACTCGTGAAATAACTCCAAGCTCTATATCTCGTTTCGGAACCGCTGTAATCAGTTGCTTAAAAGTCGGATTATTATTTCTGACCTTTCTCGGCTGAGTCCCTCGTACAGTTTCGTTATTACTAACTTCTACTATTGACTAATCTTCAGCCTCGGTCTAAAAAGGACTACTATTTCCATTATCGATTATTTCTTAAAACCGTCCTAGAACAGTATACTTGACTCTAGTTAATTTTATTACTAGCTTAGAAGTAGCTGGCTTTACAACTTTCGAAGAGGCTTTACTAGGAAGGTTGATAGTAACCTTAGTAGGAGCTTTGTTAACTTTCCTAGGCCTACCGGCTACAGAAACATATATAGGATCGTTATACTTTATTACTAGTCCTCCTATCTCGTCAACTTCCTAGTCGTCTATATTAATGAACTTGCTCTTATACGCGTCCCTACTATTATAGAGACTGCTAACTTGGATAGCAGAAATACTATTCCCGCTCTTAAGTTTGCGATCTTTATATATCCTCGTAATCTAATCAGACTATCTCTCAACGGTATATAGTATAAGACCTCTAATCTTGTCTCTAGGGTTCTTCATACTGCCCTAATGCAGACCGCGCTCCTAAGGAGTTTTACTATCACGTTTGTAGTATATAATACCGGCCTTAAGGAAGTCCCCTAAGCAACTATTAAGTTGAAATACTATCTTACTAGACTTGCTACATCCTAGGCAAACACGTTCCATAGGTAATACTCTAGTACTAGGGTTCAAAGTTGATAGTATTATTGCAGGATTCGCAGCTCTTGCTAGTATAGGCTAACTTATATTACTAGTCCTTTACGCATTAGGAGGCGCCAACTAACGAGATCTAGATTGGTTGAAGGTAGATGGGTTACTCGTAATTATATTAGAAGAATAGTAAGTTACTAATAACAGAGAAGATTTAAAGTTCTTTTAAATATAATTAGTGGCCAAGGTATACTGTATACCGCTCAAGCGAGTCTTTATAAAGATAGGATTATATAAGTAATACAAAGTATTATAAGCGGCTTCTCTACTAATACTACTAATATATATATTCTTAAAGGCTTCCAGCAGCGCCTGGTCAAGCCTAGAACTAGTAGGAAGGGGAGTCTTACCACTTGCAAGATTTTCATTTCTTTTCGTAATGGATTTGTCAGTAATGCGCTCCAGGACCTTATTATTAGTAGAACTAGTAAATATCTCTATATCCTCTTTGCCGTTGATGATACGCTCTACTTCCTTAATAATTTCTTCAATATTTTCGTAAGTACGGCTAGAAGTAGACTTCATTAGGTACTTTAAGTTGACTTGCTACTTAACATCTATAGGAAGACTATATATGAAGGCCCTAGTACAGGAAGCCTTTATAGCATCGCTATTCTCGTATATAGTAGGCTAGTAGACTTTGAACTCCTTGAGGAAGCCCTTAGGTTTAAGGATACCTTTCTTACTTTTACGGGCAATCTCTACGAGATAAGCGAGAGTCTCCTTCTTCTAGCGTTTATCCTAAGCAATATACTCCTCTCTAAATAAGGTCTTGAGTAAGTCCTAGTCGTACTCCTCCTATCTATCAAGAGCTCGAATATCCTTATAGATATCAGTATAATAGTTGATTATTAGGCCTCGATATTTCTAAATATCCTTTTCAATTTCGAACACTTCGTACTGCTCCTCTAATCGGATAAGGAAAGCAGACGTATTCTTCCTACTAAAGATGTATCTATAAGGGAGGATTAAGTTCTTAGGATCATATCAGACTCGTCCTATATTAGTCTTGGTACTATTTATTATTATAAGGATATCCTTATAGCTGAACTAGACACGGTCCAATATAATATACTATTTAGTACTAGTACTACTGTCTTTCTTATCGGCTACTCGGCTAGAAGTAGGCTTCTTACCGGTGTTAATTCTATTAGATAAGTCTGTATTACTAGAGGCAATATTAGGAGTATCTTCTAGTATAGCGCCATCATCGCTTTCGTCGATATTCTAGTTGTTTCTAATATCCTAGATTCTAGATAGGCCAGGTTCGTCCATTACTTCGTGAGGGTTGTTGTAAGTATCGTTGTAATAGGTAATATAATATCGTTGTAGTAATCTCAAAATCAGTTGTTAAAGAATCAGAAGTTCCAATAGGATAGTAATAAGAGCATGCTATATATGGCTAAATACTATATATTTACTGCCTTAGTATTCTAGTTTATCTATCGTTATTAGTTCAGGGGCATATATATGCTCATTTTTATCAATTTCTTTCAGTTCTTAAGTATATAGCTGCTCATCAAGTCGTTCCGTTTTCAATATCGTTAGTTTCGGAGTATGTAGATACTTAAGGTATCGTCCCGTATATAGGTATCGTCGTTTAATATAGTTAATGCGAACTCGCGATCGCTTTGTATACCGAGGTTTTCTTTCAATCGTTATAAGTTTCGTAAGTAAAGTCTGTTTTCGTCTACTCCGAAGGATAGGTGTCCTTGTTTGGAGTCGTAGTACCGATCTTAGGTCTCTAAAGGTTGTCCGGAGATCGGGTTCAGTCATTATCGCTATTATCGTGTATAGATATCTACAAATTAGTAATATAGATGTCTCTCAGTAAGGCATTTAGAAAGATAAATAAACATAGTAAAAGAAAATACGTTACCAAAATGACTTCCTCCTCACTATATATACCAACTGATATAAAGAACCTACGGTTCGACATACAGTACAAATTCCCTGCGGAGATTACCAAAAATTGTAGTAGGAAGAGTATCGGTGAGGTAAAGGCTAGATATTATTATCTGCCGTTATTAGGATCTTATAGTCAGATGGAACGATGGAGTGGAGATAAGATTAGATAGAAGTAAATATATAGATAAAGATAAGATAAAAGGTCTTAAATATACTTCTTAAAAGACTATGGTACAAAAGGTAGTATAAATATATATTATTGGTTGGTTCTTAAATATCAGATAGATACTGAGTCCGTCCCTTATATACTAGCCCCATAATAGTATGTCCCCACTACAGTATAGAACGATCTTAATTTCGCTTTCTTTTAAAGGTAATATTACTATAGTTAAGGTTGCTATAGCTAGGTATAGGTGAAGTTGAGGTAATTAGTTTCTTAGAGGCATATAGTAAGGTAGAGAGAGAATTTATTATCAATAGATAGAGAGGTCTTCGAGGTGTTTATAGCTCTATAATTTAACTTATATTATACTCTCTTTCGATACTAAGAGCAACGTTGTTGAGTTATAGATATAGTAGTAATATAGGGTTATAGGAAGGTAGTAAGAGAAATTTAATAGATACCTTAAGTACTCTTAAGCTATCCTTATCTACCCTTTCCTATAGGGTAAGTGTCTATACCCTAAAAGAGTCGTAGAAGTTCTCTTTAACTATTCTCTAGCTCTTCTCTCTACTAAATGTATATACTTACTATACTATATATCCTTTAAGTTCTTCTCTAGGTATAAACACGGTAGGTCTTAGGTCTAAGTTTAGGTACTATCTCTTAATAAAAAAAGATTAACTATTAAGCATAACGAATTCGGGAGGAGGAGTTAGAGGAGGAGGCTCTATAGGTATACTTACTATATTTAAAGTAGAGGATTATTATTTATCTAGTTAGTCCCCTAAATCTAGGTAGGTTACTAGAGACTGAGGGTCTTTATTCGATTCCGGCCGGTCGGATATAGTATATCAAGTTGTCTAGCTACTACAAGCTAATTTACGAGTAGTTTTCGTATAGATAGTGACCTTGTAGATCTGTAGTAATAATAACTACTAATTAGTATTAGTATATCTCCACTAGATCCTATTAAGTGTATAGGTGTAGGTAGACGTTAATAATAAAATAAGAACAATAAAGTAAAGAATAAAGAAATGACTAGTTATTAGTATAGTATATTCTAATTAATTAATAACCTGCAAGAGAGCTTGTAGGTTATAACTATATACTATCCCTATACTATAACCACCATGTTATATTAGGTAAAGTTAGTAGATAGGAATATCCCCAACCTAAAAGTAGTACCCAACCTCTATCTAGATATATTACTATATAGGATAACATTATCCAAATAGTAACGTTTAGATTAGATAAAGTTCGCCGAAGGGGACGTACCTCTTTGTCTAGTTAATATTATACTTAGGGTAGTATTCGATATATTTCTTTAATAATCGGCTTATTCGCCTAATATAGAATAACGAGGATACCTGGTCGTACGTTCTATAGTAGCCTTGATAATAGTAGTAATCGTAGCCGAGCGTATAGATATCTTATTCGTATAGGCCGGGGATATATAGGCGTTCGTAGCCGTTCCGCTTATCTATATAAAATATCAGGCCTTTCCGCTCGAAGAATCTCAGCCCTAGTAGAGGTTAATTAGGTAGATCTTGCGGGTTTTCGCAGTCGGGTCGTAGTAGCGCGGCGGGGAAAGGTGCGCGATCGTCTTCGGAGGTACGGATAGGGGATATAAGGCGAGGTACTACGGGAAGGGGATCGGTTAGAATACTTCTACCGCAAAGCTAAGCGTAGATCTTGCGCTAGTAAGGGTCCTTAGTATAGCCGAGTCTTACGCGTTCCTTAAAGCTATCCGATATCTCAACTAAGATTATATAGTAGAGCCCTAGGGCTACTATATCTTTAAGGTCGTCGCTATAGTCGAGCTCGGGGGTCTTACGTTAGAGATGGCTAAGGGTATTAGGGATAATATAGTTCTTCCTAGGTTAGTATACGAACTCGAGGCCCTTAAACGTAGAGATAAAGGCGCTCGTAGTTACGAGCTTTATACTTAACCTATTAAGATTTACCGTTTTATTTAGGTTCGTCTGCGTCGCGATTACTATAATAGCTTTATAGTCCGTAAAGAGGTACGTCTTTACGTACGAGTAGATAATATACGCGATCTTTCGTAGTAGCTAGTAAATACTAGCAACTTCGAGCTCTATCGGTATTAGGGGCTGGCGCCCTTGAGATAGTTAGGACTAGGAACTATATAAGCGGAGCCCGTTAGGTAGCGTACGGACTACGAGACTATATAATAGGCTTTATCCCTCCTCCTACTTTGTACCTTAGTTGACTTAGTTTTATCTACTACCTTAATCCTTATATATATAGGGTCTTCCCGTAATATTAAGTCAACTCTTTTTTTTCTCCCTGCTTACGAAGCAACTCTCCCCGCTATAGACGACTAGAAGGCCGACGGCTTTCTACCGCTTCGCGCAGCCTCTAGCGCGAGGCAAGACGGTAGTAGTACCCTAGTATAACTATTACCTACCTAATACGCCTCTACTATCCAATAGCTACTCGCCGCCTAGAGACTTACGGACTCTAAGCTAAACGTAGTAGAGAAAGTATTTAGTAACTAGAGGAGCTAGGACGAGAAGCTAATAGAGTTAGTCGCGGCTCTATAGGCGTTCTCCTCCCGAGAAGCTACGGTATCCGTATACGATTATTAAGATACCGTAGGCCCTCGCGAGTAGAAACTCCTATTATAGGACGGTATAGTAGCTATATTTTACGACTTTCTTATCCGCCTCGAGAGCTCGTACGCGGTATGTTCCGGCCTAAAACCACCGCTCTCCGCCCCTTACTACTAGGATTATATTAACGACTACCTCCCTTATAATAAGCGGGCTAGGCTAAGGAACTTCTAGCTAGCCGGGGGTATCTCCGGCAACCGGGATCCCAAGGAGTTCTTTGCGGTCCTCGAGATAACCTTCGCGGACTCTATAGAAAAAACGAAGGCCCTAGAGAACCTTACTAGGCTAAGGTACTAGGATAGCTAACTATAGTACGAATACTAGTTGGTTTTCGACGAACTCCTTTATGCTTCGGACGGTAGCTATTAGGACGACACCGTCAAGATTATATACCTTAAAAAGATATTCTCTAACCAAGTCGCTATAAGTACGGTTCCTATATAGTATATACCGCAGTACGCCGGTTTCTATATAGAGATTAGCCGTATTATAGCCAACTACGAGAATACCTTCTAGTTCGCGACGAAGAATTGGATATAGCTCTCCAAGCTAAAGTCGTTAGAACTCGGTACTATTAGCTCGTACGCCGGCTCTAGGGGGCTATTATACCTACGCCCTAGTACGGCATCCTAGGCGGAGCCTATAGATACTATTATAACCGCGACCTACGTATAATCGAGCGGATAGCGCCCTATAGCAGGCTCGTCCCGACGCTATACGGCCCCCGGAGGCTCAAAGCCCCTAACTCGGGCGAAGTAGATTACTAAAGCCGAGCTCGACTCGAGGCGAGAGCGCGGTCTCTACTTCTATTATAGAGGTAGCGGATACTAGTCAAATGACTATATATACCGCGCCGTATAGAACCCCGCAAAATCCTCCGGGCGCGTTAATATAGCGGCCCTTCTATCTACTCCGGATACCCCCCTAATATTAGAGGACTCCGATCCGGACGAGTTAGAAAAAGCGTAGCTCCCTATTATCGATAGGATAAGGGAGCGGAAGGAGTACTAAGACGAGGCTAGCGTTTATACTAAGTAAGAATAGACGGAAGGAGTATATTTATAGATATTTACCTAAATAATAATACTCTCTCCCCCGTGTTTACCCTTATTAACAAAGGCTGCAAGTACTACGCTACGATTAGTAATAACCTAACTAGGAGGCTCGGCCTCCGTCTAGTTAACGATACTTTACGACGAATACGTAGGGCTATAAAAACTATGACGGATACTAGAATACGAGGAGTAGTCGGTTTCCGTATAGATATAGGCGGATTCCGCTAGATAGTATATATATACGTCGTACCAAATCTCGCCTATAACCTAATCCTAGGTAATCTATAGAAGGCCTACAATATAATCCGGATAGCGCCTAATTAGGGTCGGCTTTGGCACAGCCGTAGTCTATAATAGATTGCGGAGCGCTATCGCTATAGAAAATACCGGTCCGTAGAAATGTCTACGGTATCTATAGTAAACGATATATTATCTAAGAGGCTACTACCCAATACCTTAACCCTCCCCCCCCCTAAACCGAAATATCGCGCTAACTCTATCACGCGCGAGTATAAGCGGCCTTTCACTACGGAGGCCGCCCTAGAGCGATCGGGGGCTAAGGTAGAAGCAATAGACCTAGCGTCGGTAGCCTTAGCGGTACTTATTCCTTAACTAGGACATCCCGCTAACTCTAATACGCGCGAGTATAAGCGGCCTTTTACTAAGGAGGCCGCCCGAGAGCGATCGGAGGCTAAGGTAGAAGCGATAGACCTAGCGTCGGTAGCCTTAGCTATACTTATACCTTAACTAGGATATCCCGCTAACTCTAACACGCGCAAGTATAAGCGGCCTTTTACTACGGAGGCCGCCCGGGAGCGATCGGAGGCTAAGGTAGAAGCGACGGATATAGCGTTAGTAGCCCTAGCTATACTTGTACCTCGACCGGGATATCCTGCTAACTCTAATACGCGCGAGTACAAGCGGCCTTTTACTACGGAGGCCGCTCTAGAGCGATTAGAGGCTAAAGTAGAAGCGATAGATATAGTATTAGTAGCCTTAGTAGTACTTATACCTTAACTAGGACATCCCGCTAACCCTAATATACGCGAGTATAAGCGGCCTCTTACTACGGGGGCCGCGTCCTAGAAGATAGGTTCCGCCCGTTTTGGTACGGTAGCCCCTCGGCCGGGATACCTACCTAAGTCCGATACTAGCAACTCCGGATAGATTAAGTCTAATACTGACGAGTATAAGCGGCCTTTTACTAGGGCGGCCGCGTCCTAGGAAACGGATTCCGCCCGTTTCGTTACTATAGCCACTTTCTCCCCGGGTGTATCTACCCGGATTGCGGTAGTAAATATAGAGGACGTCTTTAAGGTATTAGAAGATAAACCCGCTACTACTACGGCCTAGCTCAAGAAGTAGCTACCCCCCGAGATTTATAATCTTATACCGCTATTTTCTAGTCGGGAGGCCGAGAAGCTTACCCCGTTTCGCCCTAACGTAGACTATAAGATCGAACTCCGATAGAAAGCGGACGGCTCCCTTAAAGTATTACCCTAGGGCCCCCTTTATAGTATATCTAAGGAGGAGCTACTAGTACTCCGTAAGATACTTAACGACCTACTAGCGAAGGGCTTCGTCCGGCCTTCGACCTCTACCGGAGGGTCTCTAGTACTTTTTATACGGAAGGCGTTAGGCGGCCTTCGATTCTACTATAACTACCGGGCCCTAAATACTATTACTAAGGCCGACTAATACCCCCTCCCCTTAATCTCGGAGACCCTTCGAAACTTGACGGGGGCTACTTAGTTAACTAAGGTAGACGTAGTATCCGCTTTTTGGAAGCTACGTTTAGCTAAGAGGTACGAATATAAGATAGCCTTCCGGATAAGATACGGGCTATTCGAATAGCTAGTAACCCCGTTCGGTCTAGCCGGGGCTCCGGCTAGTTTCTAACGGTATATTAATATAGTACTACGGGAGTATCTAGACGACTTCTACTCCGTATATATAGACGACGTACTAATATACTCCTTAGGTTCTCGCGAAGACTACTTCCGTAAGGTTCGCGCCGTTCTCCGTAAGCTCTTAGATACAGGCCTATACCTTAATCCAGCTAAATCCGAGTTCGTAAGAAAATATATTAAGTACCTAGGCTTTATTGTATATACCGACGGAAAAGGGCTAGAGGCCGACCTAGATAAAGTTTAAGCTATCTAGGTATAGTAGTCCCCGAAGATATAGCGCGAGGTAAGACGGTTCCTCGGTTTTATAAACTACTACCGGGTATTCGTACCTGAATACTCGAGGATCGCCGCTCTATTAACTACTCTTACCGGTCGAAATACGTCGTTCTTCTAGAGTACCTAGGCCGAGGAAGTATTCCGGATACTAAAAGACGTCTTTATACGGGCTCCGGTCCTTAGGTAGTAGGACCTATCGCTTTCTACGTTTGTCGAGGCCGACTATAGCGGGTCCGCGTTAGGAGGCGCCCTTAGCTAGGAAACCGGCGGAGTCCGCCGCCCCGTTACCTTCTATAGCGAAAAGCTAAACACGGCCGAGATTAACTACGATATCTACGATAAGGAGCTTCTAGCCGTTATCCGATACTTATAGTAATAGGATAGCGAGCTTCGCAGCACTAGCCACTTTATAGTTCTTACCGATTATAGGAATCTAGAGCATTTTATAAAGAAGTAGAAGCTTTCCGAGCGCTAGGCTAGATAGGCGGAAACCTTAATAAGATATAAGTTCTCTATAGTATATCGCCCGGGGGCTGACGCTATTATACCTAATACCCTCTCTCGAAGGGATTAGGACGGCCTGGACGACACGGACTATAATTCTAGGTTTAAGCAACTTTTTCCCCCGGATAGCCTAACTAAATAGACGTAAGCCGCCCCCTTTATAACGGAGCACAGTACGTTTAAGGGTTCCCTAGGTCCTTTTAAGGAAGGGGAGCTAAACCTACTATAGAATAACTTAGCTATACGCGATACTATATACTAGGGGGTTTTCTAGGCCGTTAGGGACGGTCTCCGCACGGTACCCCCCGGTCTCCGCCTTAAGGTCTAGATAGGCGACTATAGGGTCGACGGCCGAGGGCTACTCTACTATAGGGGAAAGCTCTAGGTACTAGGCGCCCCCTTTACGATAGAGGCCGATCGAAAAGGGGCGGACTCCTCGGTCGCGGATATAGACGCCCTCCGTACTAGGCTAATCTAGAGGAATTACGACTTAGCGGTCTCCGGCTATCCTAGTTAGGAGGCCTTAATTTCCGCTATAGCTAGAGACTACTACTAGCCGCTCCTATTAGTATATATCCGGCGCTTCCTTAAAAATTGCGACTCCTACGGTCGAAACAAGACCTGGCGATTACTAAAGGCCGGACTCCTATAGCTACTCCTAGTCCCCGACCGGTTCTTCTCGGAGATCTCGATAGACTTTATAACTAAGTAGCCCGATAGCGAGGGCTATACTAACGTATAGGTAATCAAGGATCGGCTTAGTAAGACCGTGGTCTTCAAGGCGATATCTACTACTAATATAGAGGAATGCGTATAAAAGTTCCTAGAGTACTAGGTACGCTACTATAGCCTCCCCCGGGCTATTATAAGTAACTAGGGTAGCAACTAGATAGGGAAGTTCTAGAGCCGCCTCTACTACCTTATAGGCGTAGAATATCGACTTAGTAGTACCTACTACGTATAAACGGACGGAGGCCCCGAGTATATAAACTAGGAGCTATAGGCCTACCTCTAGAGCTACGTAAACTTTACGTAGTCTAACTAGAAGAAGTGGCTCCCTACTACGTAACTAGTAATTAACGGCCGATTCTACGCGGGTATTAGTATATTGCTATTTTTCGCGACTTATAGTTATTACCCCCCTCCGCCCATCGTAGTTAAGGAGGACCCCGCCGGCTATCGAGCGTTGCCCGCCGAGTTATAGGCGGAGGCCTTTATAAAGAAGATAAAGAATATTACTAATATCTACTAGGCCTCTATAGCCGTATCTAGCTAGTAATAGGAGGAGTCCTTTAATAAGACTAGGTAGGCCGCCCCGAAGTACGTAGTAGACGATAAGGTCTAGCTTAGCCTCCGGAACTATAGGAGTAAGCGGCTAAAGAAAAAGCTCGATACCCGCTAGGTAAAGTATACGGTAGCCGAGGTAATTAGCCCTCTCTCTATACGGTTAGAGGGGATCTTTGAGGGTATTTATCCGGTTTTTTATCTAGACCTCCTACGGCCCGCGTCGTAGGAACTACCTCTCCCTAGGTAGGTTATCGACGATTCTTAACCGGCTCCTATACTATCCGAGTCGTATAAGGAATAGGTAGTTAAGGAGATCCTCTATACCCGGACTAAGTCTAAAAAGCGCTAGGTCCTAGTAAAATAGAACGGATTCTATACCCCTACGTAGGAACCTCTCGAGGAGATAGAAAACGTCGAGGCTATAGACTATTTCGAAAGATCCTATAGTAGCGTACGCTTTAACGACGGGCTACTAGCCGATTAGGACTTAGTCCCTCGTAAAAGGATCGGCCCCTACTAGTCCTAGTATTACTACTATATTCTATAGTAGCTTATTTGATATTATTATTTTTACTTTTCATAGTAAGGTAAAGTTATAGTTTAGTTCATTTATTATCCGACGAGGATACGTCGGTATCTAATCGAGAATAAATAGCCTCCGGCCCACGTAATATTATTATAAAAAAAAAGAAATCCTATCTCCTACCTAGTATTCCCGCCTAGAGGGGCTACTCCGGACTCTAGGTAAGAACGATCGGCCTCCGGCCTACTCCTATAATAACAAAAAAAAAAACCCCCCTATCTCTACTAAATATTCCTACCTAGGGGGGTTATTCTAGGCCCCGGGTAGAAATAGACAGCCTTAATTATAACGGCAGCGGCCGAGTATAAGGGACGTAGGGACCGGGCCGGAGGTAAGGCCTACTATAATAGTAGTCTCTATAGTAGTAGTAAGGGTAAGGATAATAGCGCTAAAAAGCGGTTAGTAATCGAAAGCGGGCGGAGTCTAATACAAAATATACCCGGGTAGCTTATTCGTATTATAATTAAGTCCTAAGGACTTAAAGGATTTTAATACGTAGACGAGCTTATTATACTCTACGTTACTACAAAACCGACGGTTAGCGCTCAAAAACGGACGGAAGCCGAAAATTAATATATAGATTGGCTACCGTAGACCGAGTCTAGGCCGTATATATAATATACGCAAACGACGGCCTAAAACGAGGGGTTAGCGTACAAAAACGAGCGGGATCTAGAAACGGCCAACTTATATATCTATATAGGCCTTGTTACCTCCCTTATAGCCGAGGTAGGCCTTGGTTTTTCTCGCTGCCTGAAAATAAGCGGTTAGTACCGAAAAGCGCGCGGATTCTAGGTTGTAACTTATAGTATTATCAAGGCAGTCGATACTCTTAGCGGCGTAGGCGACGTAGTAGTATTAGCGCTAGACTCTAGTTAGAAATAAGCGGACCCTAATAGACTAGAAAAACTTATAGGAGAAGATATAATATAGTAGGCGGGGGGCGGAGAGCGAAGGTTTTGCTATAGATTCTAATAAGTCTAGGAAGGCCTCGATTTCTCTTAAGGAACTTACTAATAGTTAGTAGTTTGAGAAGAGAGAAGTTAAGGGAGGCCTAGCCTTAAGTAGACCTTACTATAATAGCCGGGTTATACTAGTATTATTACTAGATCCTATTATTAATCGACGAGGGCTTTTGATTAGCTACCGACCGTTCTAGCTAGTCAACTACGAAAAAGTAAAGGTAACTAGTTGAAGTTAGGACTAGGTAAGGTAGCTACGAGGGCCGAATATAGGAATAGGGACGGTTTCCTACTAAAAAGCGACGGAGGCCGTAATATTCCTCCGACCGACCCTCTTAGACCTAGCTTATAACGGAACGGTATACTAGTAGTAAGGTAGCTACTATAGCCGCATATAGGAATAGGGATAGTTTCCTACTATAAAGCGACGGAGGCCGTAATATCCCTCCGACCGACCCTCTTATACTTGGCTTATAGCGAGATAGCGCGCGCGGCGATTAGACGCCGGCGCTTTTGCTTCGGAGGCTATAGAGAGAGAGCTAGGGGGTAATATTAGGGGCTAGCGCCCTTGAGATAGTTAGGACTAGGAACTATATAAGCGGAGCCCGTTGGATAGCGTACGGACTACGAGACTATATAATAGGCTTTATCCCTCCTCCTACCTTATACCTTAGTTGACTTAGTTTTATCTACTACCTTAATCCTCGTATATATAGGGTCTTCCCGTAATAATCGGCTAGTAGCGTTAAGCTATAGGGGTAAGAGACTTCGAAAGGAAAAGGATAGGTTAGATCTTATAAGTAGGGAATATACTTACTTTGTATATAGTTGCGCTTTATAGGGAGCTATTATCGTTTTTAAACTAAACGGTCTCTTCTACTAGCGACGGGTCTAGATCGCCTTTAACGTAGTAGAGTATCGCGCCGTAGCCTTCCTCGCGTGATATATCGACGTCGGCGTAGAGTATTCTAGCCCCGTCGTAATAGTATAGCGTTCGGTTCTTATATATCTTGTCTTGGATAGCTTAGAAAGCTTACTCTAGCTCCGTAGTCGCGCTAACGATAGTACGACTCGCGTAGGCTTTACGGCCTAGGCCTTTAGGGGGTACTTCCTTAGGTAGGCGAGTCTTCTCCTCCTAGAGGACCTCGTTCAGCTGCGTATAGTAGAGTACGTTATAGCGTAGGTGTCCCGTTAAGCCTATAGCGGACTCTAATTCGGATAGCCTACGCGGGAACGCGAGATTACGTACTACCGCGATCTTCTTAACTTACGTACTTAACCCGTAGGCGTTTACGTAGGTACCTAATAGCCTTATAGAAGGGTATCCGAGAAAGCTTTTAAGGGGGGCGAGAGAGAACCCGAAGTATAAGAGTTTAGCGAATACCTTATATAGGTATACGTAATACTCGTTTAACGTAACCGAAGCTACGTAGATATTATTAATATAACCTTCTATGAAGTCGAACTCGTTTAGGATTTTATCGAGGTTCTATTAAACGTGCTACATAGAGTTATAATAGCCTATAATAAGAACGTAGAATATCTCTTACCCTTAGTAGGTATTTATAACGAACTTATAGCGATCTTCCTCCTTAATTAGCTATTAGTAGAAGAAGCTAAGGCCGTTGAATACTAAGATAAATTTCTTAGTCTATAGTTAGGCCAAAAAGTCTTCTTATAAGAGGAGAGGGTATAAGTCTTTAATACTAATCGTATTAAGGCCTCGTAGGTCTACGACTACTTATAGTTTACGCTTAACTAAGCCGTCTTCTTACGGGACGTTACGCTATACTACGAAAACGGGGAAGGTAAACGGAGTTAGCTTAGTCGTCTATAAGAGTTTACCGTCTTTCGTAAGGCTATTAAAGACGTAATTAATCTCTTCCCGTACTTCTTTATAAGGTTTATAGATACGCGTGTCGAGCTTAGAATTTTCTTTAAATTTAGATAGGATAGGGATACTCGCCTAGTCCTTATCGGGGACTTTGATAACGGAGTTCTTCGTAGCCTATAGTTCTAGGAACTCGTTTACTACCGCGGCTATTCTATTTACCGTATCGGGCGGTCCGAATACCGTTACGCCGTTAGCTAGCTACGTTTCGGGCCCGGTCTCGTCCGGAGGGGGTATTACTACAAGGTAGTAATTATCTACTAATAGGCTATAGTATCTATTGTATTAGTATTCCGAAAGGATACTAAGCGAGGCTCTACGGGATACCGTGACGTCGCGTAGACCGTCGTTCCGAGCTAGG
The DNA here is from genome assembly GCA_003693225.1 of Venturia aucupariae. Taxonomy (NCBI): domain Eukaryota; kingdom Fungi; phylum Ascomycota; class Dothideomycetes; order Venturiales; family Venturiaceae; genus Venturia; species Venturia aucupariae. Next base: position 70,158 of record QWZN01000099.1, read on the forward strand.
ACGTAGGAGAACTACTCGTCTATAACTTAGCTATATAGGCGGCCTCCTACGTCGAGGAGTCTACGAAGGCTATCGGAATCGTAAGGTCGGAATTCGAAATTCCTCCCTATAGGTAGTTGGAGCCGTTTAACTAGTACGAGTATAGCTAAGGCGCGAGGGATTACGGTAGCTTTGGCGGCTAGTACGCGGTATTCGCTAAAGCGAGGTCGTTAGGGTAATATGTCTATTACGGCGCGTACGCTCCCGTACTACGTAAAAATTACTTCTTAGAAGATTATAAGGAGATTAATACCGTACGGGAGTAGTATATTAATTCTAAGTAGTAGCCCTACGCCGAAGTCTTCCACGATCCTAACTTCGAATTTTAGTTCTAAAAGGACTCGATTGCCCTTGGGGGTTATAGCGGGTACGAACGCAGCGATTATAGCCTTATATATTATACTAGCGCCGCCGGTTACGCCCGTAAGTAGCTATAGAGTATCTATAACTTCGGCCGTAACTTATAGGTTAGCTCGTTAGATAACGTTACGGAAGTACAACCGGCCGACTAAGGATATCTAGTAACCTGAATTAAGATATAGTTTGGAGGGGGCGCCCGAGGGTAAGAACTTAACTAGATATTCCGCGTAGTTATAGTAGCGAAAGCTATCGACTATAGAAGCGATACCTTATAGGCGGCCTTAAATTATTAGGAGAGCCTCGCGGGTATCTTCTTCGTATATATCGACGTAGTAGATACCTACGGAGTCCGATAAAGGAGTCTATTTCGACCTATAGGGAAAACCGTAGATATCGCGTAGGTACGCCTATAGCTTATTACTCGAGGTAAATCGCTTGAAGCAAACCTTATAGATACCTAGCTTAGGTACGTTCGGGTTTAGGGGACGCGTGCTAGCTATCTCCGATAATTTAGCGTTTCTATTTAGTTGTAAGGGAGGAGGCACGAGGTCTACGCTAAGGAAATAATTAATAATTAGGGATAGCTTCGATACGCTATCTATCTACGAATTGACTAAGGGAGAGCGTAGGTAGCGTTCTTCCCCGTCGGAAGGCTTATTAAAGGCGACGTAGTTTACTCTACCGCGAGTACGGAGCCTATTATTATCTCTCTAAGAGAAACCGCGATTATCTTAGTCCCTTCTCTTAGGACGTTTATCCTTAGTCCTATCTATTCTTCGAACGTTATTATACTACTACCGGGAGGAGTCTCGCGACTTAAACTTAGACTATTCCTAATCGCCCGTTTTTATATAGTTGATATCCTTTACCGCGTCTCTACCGCTTCCTTACGATTAGTCGTTTATACTAAGCCGTATAGGAGCTTCTCTCTAATAGCTCCTCTCGTTACCATTTCAACCCTATTCGTTAGTTTTAGACGTAGAACTATAGCGGTCTCGATAGCTAAGCTCTCTTAAGGGGCCGTAAGAGTCTCGACTAAAGTCCTAGCGCGATTTCTCGCCGCTAAAGCTATCGCGTCAATACCCTTAGTACGGCTCTCGAGCTACCTCCCAACCTCTTAAAGGAGGGTACTTACTCGTATAATTGCGGGATCTATCAAAATCTTCGAAATCGAATTAATATAGCTTAATCGATTAGATAAACTCTTCTATACTTATATATACGTAAGGCATCGGGATAATAAGTCTAATACCTAGGTCGAGCTTAGCCTAGATCTTAAGTAATTACTAGTAGTCCGTCTAGAAGCCTACTGCCTTAAGGAAACGGGCGGTAGTTATTACAAATTCCGAGACGGATCGCCCTTTAGCTACCTTATCGATAGAGAGGTACTATTATTTATATAGATATAGGGCGTTAAGGTACCTTATTTAGAATTTCTCTTATAGGGTATCGTACTAGTTAGAGACTCCCCGACCCGACTTCAATTGGTTCTTTTCTATAGTAGATAGCTACGAGTTATACTAGCTAAGCGCGGGACCTCGAAGATATTTAGAGATATTAACCCTTAAAATCTTACTCGATATAGAGCTACGAGCGTCCTATAGAGCCTCGATAAATAGTTCAACTATATAGTAGAAGTATTTACTATTATATTCTTCCACGGCGTCGTAGGTATATAGGTTCGGGTTAAAATAGCCGATATAGTTAGGGTTAAACCGCCTACTTTTCTTAGGCTCCTTATCTAAGTCTTCTCCCTAATCGTCCGAGCTTACGCGGCGCCTTTAACCCTAATCGGGGCGGTAGGCCGCTAGTAGCGGCTCGTACCTATTGCGCGGAAGGGGTTTGTATTGAGGGAGATTTAGGATAAGAACCGTAGGAGTACGCTCGAACCGATCGTAGGGCCGTAGACTATCGCGATTACGAGGGGGTAATAGGGTACGTAGGGTCTAAGGGTCTTCGCGTATAACGTTATAGTAGAACTAATCAAGGTTGGCGTAAACGTCGTAGGCGTACGAGCTCGCTCTCGGCGGATCTTTACGCGATAGCGGGTTACTACGAGGGGTTCGAGCTCTTATATTAGGTATATAGTTCGCGGTATCCGTATATAGATTCGACCGCGAAGACTCCGCGTACGATTATACGTAGCTATTAGGAAGATAAGCTCTCTCGAGACGTTTATTATAATACCTCTCGGCCTTATTAAGCGCGGCTTCTTAGTTAAGTCTACGTCGTTCTTCTCTCTTACTATCGCGCCGTACTTCCGTAACTCTACGCTCGCTCTAAGCCCTAAGCTCGTCGTAGTCTAATTAGAGTCGATTAAGTTCGGCTTATTAGTTAGCCTTATCCTTATAGGCCCTTTAGCGTTCGGCCTCGATAGCCTCGTTAGCTTTCGTCCGTTCGATCTCGACGTAGGCCTAGGCCCTATCTCTTTTATTAGAGATCGCAGCCTTGATTATAGCGTTGAATCGCGCCTCTAATACGGCCTAAGCGGCCTCGATCTAATCTCGTATAGTTGCGCTAGACTAGGTAGCCTCTATAGTATCGGGAGTAGTACGTCTACTTATAGGCTGAGGTAGTACGTCTCGTAGGGTATCGAAAAGGGGGGGCCTTAAGGAGAGTATAGGAGCCTTACCCTTATCGACTATCGGAGCGCGGTTCTCGCTATCTAACTCCGCGTAATCTTCGAGGGGTTACCTAACGGACGGTCTATATACTTATATTGGGCGCGTTACGTTCAACCTAAGGTAATCGGCCGCGCTAGTACCGAGTATCGGAGGCTCGGTTATAATCGGAGGCTGAATTCTTAAGCTTATTATAGGCCTACTAAAGCTCGTTTGGATTCGGGGAGGGGAAGAAGAACGCGACCGGGGCTATAAAGAGGAGTAGGATTATAAAGGGGAACGAGACGGTAAGAGGGTACTAGATCCTATATTAGAAGACTCAGATATTAACGAGGCTACGGTAGCGGAGTTCGGTAGCTACTAGGCGTCTATAGGGTAGGTATTTGCGAGGTATACGTATAGAAGCTTAGATAGTTACTTTATAGCGCCTTTCGCGATTAACGGACCGCTTACGGTAACGTTCTAGTTGGGGGGGTACTTGTAATAGTCGTTCTCCGATAGGAGCGAACTAGTATTAGATATCGAACGTCTAGTACGGCTTAATCGACTTGATCGACTTCTAGTAGTACTATAGGTAAGAGCGCGATTAGGCTTATACGAGGGATAGTCCGCGAGGGCTTAAGTAAGTACGGAAAAGAGAAGGGGAGAACCTAAGTCTTTATAGCGATCGTATACGGCGAAGAAGGCCGATACCTAATAAGCGTATCTTACTAAGCTATTACTAAGGAGAGGCTTAGAGCTAGATAGCCTAGCCGGGATAGGAGGAGGAGCTAGATTTAGTTAAACTACGTAGCTAATTAGATCGTAAATAAGCGTATTAAATATAAGAGAGCCAAATTAGATTAGATAGTAAACGTATAGGTTGAGCGTAGGTGAGTTAAATTAAAACGGGGGTAAACTAAAAGGTAAAGTCGTTGCGTTAAGAAATATTACTAATAGCGAGGAGAGTTAGTTATAACCCGACTATTATTATTAAGCTTTGAGTAGGAGCGAGCTATTAGTAGCTCCTTATAAGGTACTCGAGCTACCTTTCGATAAAACTAGAAGCGATTTCTTGGGCCTTACGCAAGAGCGAGTAGAATACTAGTATAAGAGCGATTCTTGTAATATTAGTAGTACCTCGCGGTAAGGATAAGTCTTAGAGAGACTTAGGGTAAGCCGACGATCTCTACGTAGTTATACGGCGTATTAGTATATTAGTATATTAGTACGGAATTTCTAGACTAGTAGTATAACGACTACTTAGTAGTTAGTAGTTGGTTGGATCTAATACTAGTAGGGCTTCGAAGTCCTAGTTAGTATTTGGCCTTTACGCGGTACTACGGCGTAGCGTAGGCTTGACGGATCCTTTGGTTTTAGTAGATTCGTAAGACTTAAGCTACTAGATATTATAGAAACCTCGTAGTTGAACGTAATTATAAAGAATCTATTAATATTATTATTATTCTATTACTACTAAACTACTATACTTATAGCAAGGCCGTACCTCTTCGCGCTTGCCGAGCTCCTTTAGCTATAATGTCCGAGCTCCCTCGGCTATATACTTATATTCCGTGATAAGGTAGGCCGCCCCGAAATACGCGGTAGGCGATAAGGTTTGGCTTAGCCTTTGGAACTATAGTAGTAGGAGACTAAAGAAGTAGCTAGATACCCGCTAGGCAAAGTATATAGTCGCTAAGGTTATTGGCCCGCTCTCTATTCAATTAGAGGGAATCTCTAAGGGTATCTATCCTATCTTTTACCTAGATCTCCTACGACTAGCTTTACGAGAAGACCCTCTACCTAGGTAGGTTATTAACGATTTATAGCCGGCCCCCGTACTATCTAAGACGTACGAGAAATAGGCCGTAGAGGAAATCCTCTACGCTAGGATAAAGTCTAGAAAACGCTAGGTCCTAGTAAAATAGTATAGTTTCTATAACCCTACTTAGGAGCCTCTCGAGGAGATAGAGGACGTAGAGGCTATAGACGTCTTCAAGGAAGCCTACGGTAGCGCTCGCTCTAATAATAGCCTACGGGATAGGTAGAACGCTAGCCGACCTAGAAGAAGTAGTTGCCGGCTATTCTAATAATAATCTTATAGAATACTATCTCTCCTCTCCTAGATTTTATAGCTTACTTTTCTTTTTACTTACTATAGTATAGAATTTTTTTTTAGTTTATTCTCTATCCGACAAGGATAGCTCGATTCCCGAGCGAAAATAAACGGCCTCTAGCCCACGCAATATTATTATAAAAAAATAAAATCTTCCTATCTCCTACCTAATTCTACTCCCTAGAGGGGTCGTTCCGGACTCTAGGTAGTAGCAACCGGCCTTAGGCCTACGCGATATTATTATAAAAAAAAAACTCTATCTCCTACCTATTCCGCTACCTAGGGGGGTTATTCTAGGCCCCGAGTAGTAGTAACCGGCCTCCGGCCTAACTTAATAATAAAAAAAAAACTTATATCTCCTCCCCTACTCCTTATTATCTACCTCCGGCCCTAGATTAGAGCGCCGCGGCCTAAGGATAAGGGCGACTAGGACGGAAGCGCTAGTAAGCAAGAGGTTTATTTACGCCCGCTTATAGGCGGTATTAAGGGTAGCGGAGACTAGGCTTTTTCTATTAGTTAGTAGATACTCTAGCTAGTAGTAGTAGAAAAATCTTACCCGGCGACGAGGGAGCGGCGGTCTAGAGCCTTTAAGGCCCGCTAAGCCTTAATAGCGGTAGCAAGGTCCTTATAGGCAGCGGCGCTATAAACGGTTAGTAGGTTGAATTAGCTAAGGAACGGAAAATATATACTAGCCGGTATTATCCAAGCGGGTCTAGGCCGTAAAGGCTAGGCCGACTAGCTCCGGCCTATAAAGGACGGTTAGTAGATTAGTTTCTACGGAATCCGAAATAATATATATAATATAGTACTATATCCGGAGGTAGTTATAGTAGGTATAGGCGGTAGTTATTCGCGACCCTTTTCTAATAGCGTCCTAACGATATTAGCCGGAGGCCGCCTTAAATAAGATAAGCTACTTACGCGGTCCGGAGGGGCCGGAACCTAGTAGTCTCTACCTATAGCGGTATAGGTATAGTAATAGATAGCGCGGGGCGTCTACGTCCGGGTATTAACGACCGGAGACCGAGGATAAATAGATAACTTACGGTTCTAGTAAGATCAATAGGGGCTAGGGGGTCGCCTTTCGAGCGCTTGCGTTTAGATACTACGACCGGTTAGTTTCGAGCGGATAATAAACGAAAGATCTAGCTAGGTAGACTAACTTATTAATATTAATATTTAAAGGAAAAAAAAGTACGAAAAAGTAAGGGGATAGCCAAGCTTAAGTAGACCTTACTACTACGGCCGGGTTACTACTATTTATACGTAGATTTAATACCATTATTACTAGATCCTATTATTAACTCGACAGGAGCCTCTAATTAGCTACTAGGTACTTTAGTTAGCTAACTACTAAGAAGTTAAGGACGCCTAGTTACGGTTAGGACTAAGTAAGGTAGGTAATAGGGCTACCTATATAGTTTGTATTGGTCTCCGATTAAAGAGCGCCTAGAGCTAGAAGTTCTTATAATTAAGCTAGCTTACTACTCCTTTACCTATTTTTCTTACCTCGGGGTAGTACGCGCGGTAATTAGACGCCGGCAGTTTTGCTCCGGAGACCGAAGAGGGAGTTAAAGGGTAATATTAGAGGCTAGCGCCCTTAGGAAGGTTAGGGCTTGAGGCTTATAGAATATATAGGCTAAAGCGGAGACCGGTAGATAGTACGCGGACTACGAGACTATATAGCCGGCCTAATCCCTCCTCCTACTTTATACTTTAATTAACTTAGCTTTATCTACTATCTTAATCCTCGTATATATAGGGTTACCCTGTAATATAATCCTCTTCCTAAGATTAAAAAGTATTAGTATAGGAGCTATTATAAAGACTATAATAAGCTTATAAAAAGCTTTATTAGTATCTACTAGCTATAGAAAAGGCCTAGCCTTCTTTCTATTCTAGCTTCCTTTTAGTAGTACTATTAGGAGTAGCGTATACTTAGAGTATACTTCTATAAAGCGACGGTAAAGGTTATAGAAGCCTAAGAATAATTAGAGCTCTATAAAAGTAGAAGGTACTAGCTACTTAGTAATTACTTTTACCTTATAAGAATCTATTAAGACTCTATTAGTACTTATTATAAATCCTAGGAACTCTACCTCCTAATAAAAGAATTTATATTTCTTTAAGTTATAGTATAAGCTAAAAGATATTAGCCTCTTAATTACTTATTATACGTACCTTTCATATTCCTTGCGGGACTATAAATATATTATAATATAATTAAGATAAATAATATAGATAGTATTAACTAACTTACTAAGAGCCTTATTAATATAAGCCTAGAAGGTAGCTAGTGCGTTAGCTAATCTAAACGGTATTACTAAGTACGTAAAGTAACCGTATCGTATACAAAACGCCGTCTTCTACTCGTCGCCTCGACGGATATAGATGCGATAGTAGGTATTCTTAAGATCTAACTTAGTAAAGTATTTATGACCCTAGAGCCTATCTAGGATCTCCGAGATTAAAGGAAGTAGATAACGGTTCTTAAGTATTACTATATTAAGCCTATAGTAATCGACGTATAAGTATAGGCTACTATCCTACTTAGGTTTAAATAGAATAGGGGAACTAGTAGTACTAATACTATCCCAGATCTAACTATTCGCCTTTACTTTAATAATATTAGGCTCCCCAACGGTGCGGTTCGGTCCGGGTTTTAGTACTTAAAACCCAACCCTAACGGGTTTGGTTTTTAAACGGTTTGGGTTGGTTTAGGGTTGGGTTTTTTATAAAAGTAAAAAACCAAACCATTTCAACCCGACAGTTTAAAACGTGACTTACTAGGATTAATATTTAAGGATTTATTAATATATTTTATACTTAAAAGATAGAGAATTACCTAGAGAGTATTTTCTATATTTAAAAAACTAAAATAAGTATAGTAGATCTAAAGATATAGTAGTTTCTAGTTGAAAATTATAGGTTTAGTATAGAAAAAACCGAACCTATTTAACGGTTTAGGTTTCTAAATAGACGGTGTGGTTTAGGTTCGGTTTCTAATACTAAAACCCAACCCTAAAACCCAACCCTAACCCGAACCTAACCGAACCGCGCGGTTCTAAACCGCACCGTTGGAGACCCTAAATAATATATTGACGTAGGATCTCTAGTTCTTTAGCTAATAAAGGATAAATTAGGCTATAAGATAGAGGAGCCGTAGTCTTAATTAGATACTCTACGCCTTTATTAGGTAAGCTTATTATACCCTCTTTACTAAAGGCCGCCGCTAGATCTAAGATCTTAGATAGAAAAACTACTATATAGCTTATCGTAGGCTCCCTACTATTGTCTTTATCCGGTAGCGCATGTATAATAAATAGGTAAGGACTATTCTTTACCTCTTCCTAAATATCCTCCTAGGTAAAGAGAGAGAGTATAGCTATAGTAGAGGACGTATCCTTCTCGTACTAGAACCGCTAGTAGGTAAGATCTACCGTATTATATATAATCTTCTACTTATATAATACTAGTATACCTAGTAGTAGAGGTAGACTAATATAGTTAATTATATACGCTACGTATTCTCCCTACTTATACTATCTATACGAATTAACTACTTCCTAAGCAAACGAATATACGCTATAATAATAGCTAATATTTCTATTTCCCTATTTAGGTCTAGATAGAAGCTTAACTAGTACGCTTTATAGTCGTATCTCTAGCGAAAGCTAGGGTCTATCACGGAAATATCTATACTAGTATCTAATAAAGTAAATACCTCCAACTTATTTAATATAGATAAGATCTAACTCTTAACCTTAAGAGTAGGTAGCCTTACTACCGGCTTAAGCTATTACGTCGGCTATCCTTTCCCTTCGCCTCGTACTAGTAATTATAACGACTATTCTTTGTCGTCTACTTCCTAGATTCTCCCCTCTACGACTAGGGAGAGGACTCTTATCCTTTTCCCTAACTATTACTAGCGTTAGAGTTACTATCTACTAGTACTATAATAGTAGGACTAGACTCTAGATACTTAGTAGTATAATAGCTATACTTATAGTATCTAAAGTATTTAATATAGCTTAGATCTTAAGCCTTGCTTAAGTCGTTTGTATTACCTACGTAACCCCTACGAGAGGATAATCCTCCCTAGCTACCCCTATATCTACCCCTAGGCTTATCCTAGCCCTTAGGCTTCTTAGTATCTTTTATATACTTCTTAGTACTCTTCCGCTTACTAGAGGAGGATTTTTCGATACGCGTAGCTAGCAAGACTATTATATCTCGTGTAACTAGTATATCCGAGTACTAAAGAATAGTATATCTAGTAGACTTATTTAGCTTAACCCTTATGAACTTAAAACCGTATATTGATACCTACTAGCGCTCCATATCCATCAACGCTTTCCCAACTGCTCAAAATGTCCGGAATCGGCGTGCACTTTCTGCTCCAGCTCCTTCAACTCCCTCGTCGTTGAAAACCTTTTGAGATTCCCTGGTCAAGCTTACACTTGTCTCGCCTGGTTCGAGTGCGGTGCTACTTGAGTATAGTTGCGCATACGAGAAAGGCGAGTAAATGTGGATACCCTCATTTTCCAGAAAATCATTTCAACACTGTTGAATGCCTCTCCTGGCTCTTACTGCTACTACAATTTCTCAGCTCAGTTGTTCACGCCGGACAGGTTTATGAAGTTGTTTGAAAGATTAACCAAGTGTACAAATAATTGTCCTATTTGTACACCAAAAAGCAAACAACAAAACGTGTCTTTTCTTCTTCTCCATCATCTGAGTCGCATTGAAATGAAGCTTACGAGGACAGTAGGAGAAACCAACATGAACGAGACAATCTATGTACCAAAGTATGCGCTCACGCTTACATACCCTCCTTCGCAACTTTGAACTCAATTGGCTTCCTCATGTCCGGGGTCCAACCCATCCCTGATCGTTGCGGTTTATAAATGTCCTTGCTTCCCCCAGGCATACGTACATCGTAACGCAGCAATATACGTGCCAGGATCAATTTGATCTCGTTGTTGGCAAAGTAGCGGCCAGGACAAGCATGGGCGCCGTAACCCCAGGCGAGATTCTCCTTGGTAGCATGACTGAATGCATATTGCTCCTTGTTACTGTATTGATTTGGATCGGGTGCTTCTCCAGTACGTAACTTTAGGAAACGGTAGGGATCGAAAGTCTCAGGGTTGGGAAATACGTTGGGATCGAACAGGACTGGTGCGAAGATTGCCTCGATGGTGACACCTGCGGGAAGAACTGTGCCGTCTTTCAGGGTGTGATCTTTTTCGACGTAGCGATGAAAGTGCGATGGGGTCGTTGGATTTAGTCTTTGCGCTTCCTTGATGACGCTGTCCAGGAGTTTCATCTCAAACAGAGCAACGGGTGACAGCTCGCCACTGAAGGTGGCAATAACTCTGCGTATCTCTTGCCGCAGCTCGCAGACTAGCTCTGGGCGAATGGCCAATTGATATAGGGTTTGGGTGATGGTCAGGGATGTATTATGTGTAGCTGCAACACCAAGCTGAACGAGAGACCCGGCAAGATCATCGTCGCTCTGCTCCCACTTGTCCGCTTTGGCCATCATCCACGCCAACATGTCGTTGTAAGAGGCTCGACCCGCTTTGACCTCCTCTCGTCTCTGTTGAATCATAGGAATCATCAGTTGTTTCGACGACTTTAAGTGTTTCCACGACTGGGTCAACCGCGCTCGCTCGGTCTTGAAGTATTGCGCGAAGGGTCGGAGCCAGGCTGGCCAGGTCTGGAGTCTATGGATGGCCCCCATTACGCTCTCTGTAAAGTGTACTGCGTTACTTAGATCAGTCACTCGATTTTTGAATTCAAGGCCTTTTCGGTTACGTACTGTTATCGTAGATGAACTGTTCGTTACGGCAGTGGTCTGGGCCAACAAAGATAGAACCCGATACAATGGCAACGATACGCAGACAGGTGCGATAAATCGCATGTGGGGTCCAGTCCTCGCAGGTGCCGATAATATCATCGACCGTTACCTCGACTTCGGATACGAGATCATTATTTATTCGTGCTAAGGACCTTTAGATAAGTAGGATCACGTTTAGGGCAATGCCATTCACTTACTAAGATTTCGGGTAAGATCTGAACGAATGCAGTGAACTAGAAACGGATTCCCAGATGGGAGTCCAGTATATTGCCTGAGAACTCTCTTGAAGCAATCAGCATCGCTTCGAAGTTTTTCTTTCTTACATCTAGACATGAGCTCACTTGGTCGTATGCCCTATTCTTGTTGAGAATTGTTTCTGGCGTATTCCAAAGCTCATCTAGAGCCGTTGTAGGCACCACGATTCGCTCACCTAGAAGCGTTGAGGGAAAAAAGTTAGCCTCGAGTCGAAAGGGGTTGTCGAAATAGCAGTCCAGTGTGCTGTGAAGACTCACCTTCATAGTGCGTGACTCGAAAGGCCTTGCCCCTGAACTTTTCATACCCCTCGCGATAGGCTTTCATGGGGTCCTTCAAGAATTCATTCCGTCGTGCATAAGCGTTTCCGAGTTCCTTCCGTGCGAGAGGAAAAGAATCCAGGACCTGTCTTAGTCGGACTCGAGGATAGAGGGCAAAAGTAGATAGCACAACTGTGGCAACAAGCAGGGCAGCACTGTGCTCGGTGACAGCTGAGAAGACTCTAGTGGTAAAAGACATGTTGAAATCGTGTGCAATACCAGATCAGTTGCGAAGGAATGCAGAGAGGTCATCGGTATTTGTGGAGAATCGTTCACAAGCAACCAGGACAAGTCCGACTTCGTTTAAACATTCGACTTTGGAACCCTTCTTCGCCGACGAATCGTACGCCATGATTTGCGAGAGATAAAGGGCAAAGGATTGTCGAGGAATTCCAAGCATTGGGATTGGACGCATGTTTTCTCTTGGGAGTAGGGGCCTGATCATAAAATCGCCAATGATGTGTGGGGTTGGAACGGTCTGAATTGCAGATTATGCTGACCTGTATGTCTCGGCAACATAGTTACTATCGTTAGAGAAAATCTTGGATTGCGGGCATCACAGCCGAATAGTGACGCCCGCCGTGTAGTCCGCTCGCCAAACAAAACTTGCCAAGCACCATCGCGAGCATTTCAGAACCGTTCACGACCAAGCCCGGACACCAAGAGGATGTTGGTGGAGGCGGACATTGTGGGCGACTTGAGACCATGAAGAATTTATGGCACATCCCATCGCACTCGTTTCCTTCGTTTTATCTTGGCAATTTGGCGACAGTATGTAATTGCAATAGTATCGTGCATATAGCTCCAAGGAATGTGACTCTGTATAGATCAAACCAGAATTGAACTGACAACGATAAGCCAAGTATCTACTGCGCCAACGCCCCGGCTGCTTCTGCCAGCCAAGAATGAAGACAAGAAGGACGGGCTACTGATTTATATAACCTGATTCCTTCTCTGTCCTTAAAAGAATCAAACCCCTCCGTCTTAAACTTCCATACCCGATTCCGACACTTGACAAGTCAAACAACTATGTCGGCATCAGATGTGACTCTCGTACTGCCTAAAGTCCTGCCGCCCGGAGCTTTACAACCCATCACTCTTCTTACTTTCCTCTTCTCCCTCGCCTTCATACTTTACTATGCACGTAAGAAGCCACACTTGGGTCTTCCTGTCATTCAGCCGCGTCCAGGACCCCAAGGCGTTTTTCAGACACTGAAGGAAACTTACGAGAAAGTAAGTAGACCATTGAATAGCTAAAAGCTCTTGAAAAGGAGAAATCTCACTAATGCCTCCTTGACGGTAGTATCCCAACACGCCCTTTATCCTCAACACAAGCAGGCCCATCGTCATTCTTCCGGGAGAACTTGTCAAGGATGTCAAGAACCTACCCGAGGACAAGGTATCGCTTCACTCAGAAGTAGCCATTGACCATTCCATGGCAGTTACCAAAGTGGGCGGTGGCACGTACGGCGCTGAGCTTCTACCGACTGTCAGAGTGGACCTTACACGACACACGAATGGTGCTATCCCCGCAATCCTAGAGGAGCTACGCTTTGCAATGGACGTCAACTTTAGAGACGTCGAAGGCACGATGTGGTCAACTCAAGTTTTGTTCCCAAAGATTACACAGATGTCAGCTCTCATGCTCTCGCGTATCTTTATCGGTCGCCCTATCAGTAGAAAGGTACGTGTCTGCACCTTCGACGATGAAGCTCCCCCCACAGGTACTCTCAGTTGAGCCAAGCTGCCGTGTGGGTGTTCTTGCAGATGTCAAGAAACTCAGATTGTTTGTGTTTGGACATTGAAGCTTGAGTCACAATCAACCTCCCAAAGTCATTGCATATACTGACCTAAAATCATGTACACAGCCGGAATGGCTCGGTTCGGCTATCGGATACACCCATGATTTAATGCGTGCCCGGCATGCTCTCAACAAGTATCCTTACTGGCTCCGCCTGATTATCGGCCGCTTTCTGCCTGAGGTGCGTCAGATGAATTGGCATCTCGATAATGGTCGAAAAATCTTGCTTCCTATCGTAGAAGACCTAGTAAGGAAGGCAGGCGCATTGGATCAGCCAAAAGAGCAGGAGGGAGGTATGACCCAACAGCAAATGCTGGAGGATAAGCAGGCCCCTGAATTCGATGACGAGCAAGGCACTTTCTGCTCGTGGCTTCTGAAGTATCAACTGAGACCGTCAAATGCTACGGCCAGTGATATTGCTACTTCTCTAGCACTGAATCAATTAGCATGTAAGCATCAAACCGGTCCTTGTCCTAGCATCGGACCCACTTTAACACCGAGTTTAGTATCCTGGGTGTCCATACACAGCGTCACTTTTGCGGTAACCAGAGCAATTTATGATCTGGCTACCCAACCTGAGTACTTTGAACCACTCCGCCAGGAGATTGAAGAAGTGCTGAGAAAAGACGGATTCCAAACGGATGGCCAGGGTCGTAGGATCATGGACCGGACTTCATACGTAAAGCTCAGGAAGCTCGACAGCTTCTTGAAGGAGAGTATGAGACTCTGCCCCAACAAGATTGTTAACATGGCTCGTATCGTGAAAGAACCAGTCACTCTTTCGACAGGTAAGTGATGGTCAAGAGACATTCAAAAAGCCGTCTACGTCCCTTCTCGACCACTAACAGCTTCGCCAGGACACGTGCTACCAGCTGGTACACGGATCGGGGTTCCAGTATACTCCATCCATACTTCTCCAAGCAGACATCAAAGCTATGCCAATTCTTCAGGCGTGGCTCCAGCAGATGAATTCGATGGATTCCGGTTCAGCAAGCTGCGCGAGCAACCTGGCAATGAGAACAAATACCAGTACGTCACAATCACAGATGACTACTTGGCTTGGGGAGCTGGTACCCATGCCTGCCCAGGCCGCTTTTTCAGCAGCACCTGCATCAAAGTGCTGTTTGTGGAGCTATTGCGCTTCTGGGATTTCAGACTGGTTGGCGACAAAGATGCCAAAGGTGGCCCGTCCATAGGCCACAGGATTATGGACTTCACCATGACTACAGATGTTACTGTTCCGCTTGAGATTAGACGCAGGGAGGGTGCTACTTAAGTTGCGAAGTTGGGTTCTTGCTTGCATTGTCGTGTCGATCCCGCCGTTTTCGCTGTACTCAATTCAGTCAAGTATACTTCAGATTCCTAGCTTTTGAGCATCATGCAATTGTTTACTTGATTACCCTCGTATTCGTGTTGTTGGTGTTTTCTGTAACTTTCATGGTTGCTCGTCGAAGGTGGTGATCTTCCTGGCCGGTGGCTATCCAATTATAACTCGCTCTTCAAATCTCCTATAGGGAGCGGACGTTCGGCTATCGTCGCGAAGACGGTCCATCTCTGTCTGTATCGGTCTGTAACAAGAAGATCCGAAGCCGTCGAAGAAAGCACAAGCTCGTAAAACTCGTGAGCTCATCGTCCTAGGGATTATACGCCATGCATCATGGGTCTGAATGTCGTGTGGAGAAGTGCATTCTGGTCAGCTCATACGCTGGAGCCAATCCACACTCCGCCCCGCCCCCGCCCCCGTCCGTCCGTCTGCATGCCCAGCCCTAGAATGACGCTCCGCCCAATGGGCCCAACTATACTGTGGTATCAAGGCAAATAATTGTTAGCGTGGGACTAAGAAAACCCCTGTGCAGATTGAAGTTCTGATAAATACGCGTGCTAGAATAAGTACTACCCGCAAAAATTGTCGGGTAGAATTGAGAACGGATATATTAAGGGCTGAAGCATTGATCAAGCGCTAACAATTATTTGCCTTGATACCACAGTAGTACTATGGTATCCGGCCTATCAGTTTTCAGCTATAAATCATATACAAGGATCTTACGGGGTCACAACAGCACCTATCACAACAGATTAAACGAAAAATAGAAGTTCCGAGACACTTGATAGGGATTTGCAGCTAACAACTACACAGTAACAGCCAAGTAGATAGTCACAGTAGTATACTCCGTCCCCGCCGCGGCGCGGGGGGCGCTCCTCCGCTCCCTGTCCAAAAATAGAGCCTCGTAGATTCGTGCCAAGTGTCCTAATCATTTCCGTAGAGGCAATATCCAACAGCCCTATGCCGACCAGCGATTTTAAAACCTTGGAAGCGAAGCAAACTGTTCGGACTCATACCGAACAGGAGTGGTTTCTGCTCATCACAGCTACAATTGTCACATGTGTGTCCCCGCAATATCAGGGAAGGAACCTTAATGGAAGGCATGTATCATCACATCAAATAACCAGGGCCTAATTTTGTGCCCGGTTGGATTTGGCAGCCTTGATAGCATTCTCTCGCCGAGGTGGAATTGTATATGGTCGGTCTATCAGTCTGTCCTAACTAAATCATGTCTATGTACTGCGCCGCCGAACTAAAAGGTCGGCGAGCGGGTCTGCAACAAGAGACCACATGAAGGAACGAGTTTGGGGTTCCGCGCCGTCAGGAAGCTTCCAGTCGTATCTCAATAAGATATGACACAGCGCCATCTTCACCTCGTGGGTAGCGAAGAAACGGCCGGGGCACGCGTGCAATCCGAGCCCAAATCCCATGTGCTCTGGCGCGGTCGATATGAGCTGGGAGCTGTTCTCTTTCCCGGGAGTTTTACGCAATTGGTAGAACCTATAGCCATCCCATTCTTGAGGGTTGCTGTACACGTTCTCATCCCACATGAGATGCGTCGACACGGCTATCGAGGTGCCTTTGGGGAGTGCCAGTCCACCTGTAAGTGTTACATCTGCGTTGAGAATACCGCGCAGCCCGCTTATGCTGGCTGGTTTCATCCGCTGGCACTCCTTCAGGACGCTATCGAGTAGTCTCATCTTGTGGAACGAGGCCTTGGTCCAACTTCCGTCCTCTTCCAGGACTGTTTCGATCTCGTGGCGGAGAGGTTTCAGCATCTCAGGGTGTGCTGCAAGATCAAGAAGGACTTGGGTTAGGAGGTCTGTCGTGGTATGTATTGCGGCCATTGAGAACAGTAACTGGACAGACACTGGATCGTAGTAGGAACCTTTGGCTGCTTGCTCTGTCCATTCAAGGGTGTCATCGTATTTCAGGTTCGGCTCTTCCTCTTTTTGACGACGTCGACGTTCCAGCATAGGTTCCAGCACGCGGCGAGCAGCCTGTACTCCAGATCGAGCGTCTTTACAGGCGGGCATGATCCAGTGTACGATTCGGCGAACCGGCGATGGCCAGAGTCGCAACATAACCGCCGCCTTATTCACGGTACCCGCGTATGCGGTAGTGATATCAAGCCATTCCTTGTTTCGACAAAAGTCCTCGCCAAGGAAGGCACGAGAGGACATTCGGGAAACCAGCTGGAGGATCGATGACCGAAGCTGGATTTTGTGGAACTCTTTAAAACTTAGCCTGACAGACTGATGATGGGAAGTGTGTCGACCCAGTATGACTTACCTTTTTGATTCGTGAAAATATCATCTAGAGCCGCAGTACACTCTATCGACAGTGCATCGGTGATCTTAGCTATAAGAAAAGGGAATTATCAGCAATGGGATTTATGTTACAGGAGCTATTACTCTCACCCAATTGATGAGTCAATTGAAACTTTGTCACCTGCCTCAGTAATTTGGCATCGCGCGCGCCATCTGCAGTAAATTCAAATCCAGGTATTCCTTCGTGAAAATCCTGACAATTGGGAGTCAGCACATCTGCGGACAGCACTACATTTCGTGTACGTACCTGTAAGAAAAGTGATACAAAATCGACGCGGTGGTCGTTCTTCAGTTCGTACGCAAACTTGGGAGACAGCATAATAATCTCGCCACTGTCTGCAATCATTCGAAAGCCCGGCTTGTCAGTATGCTCCTCAAACCCCTTGCGAACCATATCTCTCGCGCCTTTAAGAAATCGGTACTTCGCAAAAAATTTGAAGACATCGAAAGGTCCTGGACGATTAACCCAGGGAAGTTTCGAGGGTCTTTCGAATGCTCTTAAGAAAGTCAATGTCACCAAAGGGAGAATGACTATAGAGATAATGAGCCACAGTAAGTTATGATTATTGACTGTCATGTTGAGAGCCTCGTAGCGAAGGTTTTGCGTCCAGTGAGTATTTCGCAGTGTAGAGTGGCTCAAATTGTGATTGATCGACGCCGCCATTTGTGAAAGTAATGTTGAGAAAGATGATGGGGAAAGCCAAAAAGGAGACGGGAATGAAGAAGACTACGTAAGACGTATATAAAACAAAGAACCAGGACGACTTGAACGAAGACGACCTACAGCAAGAAATTGCGCCTATGGCTTGTCATCTTGGCATACGAGACCGAGACTTTTGACCTGAATTTGACAAAAATAGGCCCCGATTCTTGGTATGGAAACTCGCATCTGGCTTTGCAAGCATGGGCCTTTGTCACCGCCAATACCAAGAGAAGCACAGCATTTCGAACAGTTTCGTTTTGCAAAGCATAATGATGTACATGAGTGGAGGAGGTCAAGGTTGTTTATGCGAGGAAGTGACAGAGGCGATCTTATTTATTGAAGTTGACTGATTTATAGTCACACGTGATCATATTCTTCAAGCGTCTAATTAAACTCGGCTTAACTGCGGAATGCGAAAGCTTTGACCAATCCAACAACTTCGCCTTCCGCGTTCCTTCTTCACACCCTTCCTCTACAAATTTCTTCTTTACACCCCTCCTCCACAATTTTCTGCAAATTGGACACGACACGATCTACGTTTGCGGTCCTTGGCAAAGCGGACGCGACAAGGGTACCCATCAGCGGGATGACTCCCTCCACCCCCAGTCGTCTGATATACTCTGTCGCCTGCAACATGGCGAATCTTGGACGATGGTAGTATTGCTCCCCATCCAACCCCGGCCCCGCACTTTTCTTGTCCCATTCCCTTGTCCCACTCGTCGTAAGCCGGGCTAAAATCAAATTCTCGTACCACGAGCATAAGCACAGCCTTGATCTCCACCATCGCCAGTTCTTGGCCCATACATACGCGAGCTCCTTTCTCAAAAGGACGCCAAGCATCTTGCAGAGGAGATAGTTCCGAACGGCCTTCAGGGCTAACTAGGAATCGCTCTGGCAGAAAATCTTCTGGGTCGATCCAATAGCGAGGATTGTGGTGTAAACCGTGGTGATTCCCGAATACCATGCAGCCTGCGGTCGGATACTTGGTGATCTGGTCTGGGCCTTGCTTTCCTTCTTCGTACAGATAGAACCCTTCCCTGCCATGCCTTAGGGTCGATGCTGGTGGATAGAGCCTTAGTGTCTCTTTGATGATTGCAGTTGTGTAAGGCACACGATTCACCAAATGTGGGTCTTCTGTTAACCGCTGGGCAGCGAGCGTCAACTCTCGTCCGAGAACTTGGTCGTGTTCCTCGCGCACGCGGGCAAGGTCCTTTGGATGCTGGGAGAGCAAGTGTAACGCATAGGTGATTGTTGAGCCTGTGGTGTCGTACCCCGCAAGAAGGAAAAACCTCATTTGACTCTTAATGACTTTTTCGAAGTGGGACTGACCTCCAAGATGACCAAAAATGTCTCTGCCTTCGCGGTGTTGAACCTTAGCTATGGCTCTGTCGATGATACAGTGATCGTTTTCCTTGGTGGTTTTCTTCTCCATCCGAACCTTGCGAACATATCGCTCCATCCTACGAGCATTATACCAATGGATGAGGGGGCGTAAGAAGTTGAGACCGGCAAAGGGCATGAACCCTTCTACAAGGAGCCATCTCAATTGTGAGACGATGGCGTCGGCCATATCATTGTAACCACTCTGACTTTGCAAGTCATGGCCCCAGAGAGCACTTCCAGACATGTCCATAGCCAGAAGGAGTGCCGAATGATGTAACTGAAAAACTTCACCACTGCCTGGCATCTTCGATTTGTTCGCAAGCAAGTCCCGAAAGACACGTATGTTGTCGAGAATGGTTGGAACAAGCTCAGCCACCTGGCTGAATCCGGGACGAAATACGTCTTTCCAGCGCTTCCACTCCTCGCCCTCCATCGTGACGATGTCATGTCCACCACTGATAGGCTTCATATAAGCCTTGAGGAAAGAAACTTTGGGCAGCGAATTTTCCGTTTGCGACACTTGACGCATAAGATCTGGCGAAATGACAATCAGTGATGGCAGCGAAAATGGCCAAAGATCTAGATAAAACGCGCGGTCGAGATGCGGGTAGCGTCGTCGGATCTGGTCAGCCAAAACCACAGTTGGTATGACGTCGCGTGGTAAGGACAACCAGATTTCCATCATGAGACCGAGATGACCTAGGAGGGGGTGGTGTGGAGGCATCGGACACCCATCCTTTCGCAATTGGCGAAAGAAGCTGCGTGCTTTATGAAAAGCATATGTAAAGTAGCAGATGCCGCTGGCCGCGATCAAGAGACATGTGGCGTAAAGCATCGTGTTGGGCGAGGCACTGGAGGCCAAATCTATCAAGCCGTTGATTCTTTTGCCTAACAAATGGAAGTATTGAGAGATGATGCTGAAAAAAACAAATGTTCTGGCTAGATGCGAGATAGTCGTAATGCGCGAACAATCTCCCTCCCAGCTAACTTGTTTAAAACAGGTGTGAATGTTCGAAAGAAGGAAAAACATGAGTCCGTGATAAACTACGAGCCAGCTTTGGGAATGTTCACCATCTATATCACGGTTTAATCCAGCTATGATGATGTTATATCTCTGGTGTTTCTGCGAAATCGGGCCGCATTCCGAAAGCCAAGAATTGACAGCAAACGGATTGAAGTCCAAGGAGATCGCGAACCTGCCACGAAAATGACCAAGGAATCTCCTCAGCGTTGCTATTATCAGTTAAGAGGGCAAATCGCGAGGATGCCGAGAAGGAGCGCAAGAAATCTCCTTAGCTTGGCTAGTATTGCCATTTGTGCATAGCCTCAAATATTTCTCGACATTGTTTGAGTGGTGGAGTTTTTAAACGAAAACCTGACCAGTCGCCCGCAATCCCCATCTCCGCTCCCGCTATTCCATACCAATGGTGGTAGTCCGCTTTGACTTCGTATTCTAAAATAAAGTAGTATATCTCAAAACGTACTTTCCGGTGCTTTGCCGTCAATGCATGCCCTTGGCCCTTGGTTTTTTGAAAGAAGGTCAACTGAATACATAGTAAGGCCGAGAAATGTCTAGGCATCTAAACCCTAGCGCTAGCGAGAAGCTCACTTAACGAGGGTCAGATCATATTGTGTGGCCCGACTATTCGTTCCCAGACAATCGCGAATCTGCCATGAAGAGAACCAAGAAGTTTCTTTAGCTTGGCTATTATCTGTTACATGTGAAGTTGTATTTAGGTTTACTCATCAATGAACCCATGATATAAGAGGGCAGCTTCGAGCTGTACAATGTCAAGCTTGCCACCTCTTCAAATTTCTCTATTCAATTGTCGACTCCAAGTTTCAGCATGACTGATCATAAACACCAAGTACCACCCGAAAGCAATCTTGCCGCTTCAGCTTCCCAGTGCGTCGAGCATGCAGCTGAATACGCCTACGATTGCATGAAAGAAGACGGACACTGGTGTCTCGAGGTTCGAAGCAGCATCTCTTTCACTATACAATGGCTCTGCGTTCGCCAAATTCTCGGCCCGCCTCTGAGTTCGAAGGAAGTTTCCAAGTTCCAGCACTGGCTGTTCTCTCAACAAAACCACGAAGACGGTTCATGGGGTCTCGCTCCAGGAATACACGATTGGTCTGGCGACGTCTCGACTACGACTGAGGCCTACTTCGGTCTGAAGCTGCTGGGTACACCCATCAACAACAAAGCAATGTGCAGGGCGAGAGCGTTTGTCCTGGCACATGGCGGCGTCGTCCAAGTGGGTGTCCTGACACAACTTGCGCTGGCGCTATTCGGCATCATTGCGTGGAAGGATATGGCGCAGGTGCCCGCGGAACTGATGGCTCTGCCATCTGGAATTGTCCCTATCGACATATACTCCTTCTCGTATTGGTCGCGCGTGTCTGCCGTGGCCATCATGTTGATCAGGCACCACCAGCCGGTCTATACATTGCATCCATACGGAGACGAAGAAGTCCATGGAGCCTCCTTTTTGGACGAGTTGTATGTGAACCCTGCAGACCGGAGTTTGAAATCTGTACCACGACTATCAACCCTGTTTAAAAATGGGCAGATTGGACGATTCTGCTGCTCTGTTATCGACAAGGCTGCAGGCCTAATCGAACCTGTGCTACGGCAATCCTATCTGCGGAGCTACAGTCTCTCCGCATGTAAAGCGTACATTGTCGATCATCTGGATGAAGGTGGTTACGGCTCACTCACCGTTTCTAATTTCCTGGGGATAATTGCGCTTCACAGTCATGGCTATCAAGCCAGCCACCCGACTATTCGACACCTGCACAAGTCCATGGAAGTTGCGTTGTGGGAAGACAGAACTGGTCTACGCATGCAAGTCACTGTTGGTCCTGTTTGGGATACAGCGCTCATGACCCTGGGGCTATTAGAAACTGATCTGGCCGATGACCGCACTGATCGGTCTGTACAGTGGTTTAAAGATCGGCAAGTCTTGAAGATTCAGGGTGACTATCGCGTACGAAATCCGGCAGCAATCCTGCCGGGCGGTTGGTCATTTCAGTACAACGTGAGTGCAACTCCCTGTTTTTTATTATTTTTTGCTTTATCAATCGAAACTGTCATTGGCTAACACTTAGCTCCACAGAACGATTATTTTCCTGATAATGATGACACTCTTGTATGCATTTTGGCCATCGTTATGCGCGATCCGCAGGAAATGGCCTCCCCATGCGTGCTTCGTGGGTTGAATTGGCTCCTTGCTATGCAGTGCAGCGATGGCGGCTGGGCCGTCTATGACATCGACAACGACAACCGTATCGCGAACCTGTTTCCATTCGCTGATAGCGTTGAGTTCTTCGATGATAGCGTCCCAGATGTCACGGGCCGTGTTCTCGAAGTACTTGGTTACATTCTTAACCACCCACTCTCTACCAAGCTTGTTCGTACTCCTTTACGTCAACAGATGCTCGCCGCCTGCAAACGTGGTCTTGCATTTCTGGGTCGAACACAAGAAAAGGAGACAGGGTCGTGGTGGTCCCGGTGGCATGTTAATTATCTAAATGGGACAAGCAGTGTATTGTGCGCCCTACCATACTTTCAGCCACAAGAGTATGCCGAGGCGGCCAGCATCTGTGTAGCAAAGCCCGTCGCCTGGCTACGGAGTGTGCAAAATGTGGACGGTGGATGGGGAGAAAGTCTTGATTCGTACAAGGAGAAGACGAACGCTGGTCGAGGCTTAGTGTCAACGCCCTCGCAGACAGCATGGGCAGTCATGGCGCTGCTTGCTCTGCTACCACCCACGGATCAGAGCATCGAGCGGGGAGTGAGGTATCTGATCGGTACACAGAAAGCTGCTGCTGTTGGAGTGAGTTGGGACCAGGAGGCATATGTGAGTGTGGGCTTTCCAAACACACTGTGGCTGGATTTCGCATGTATGCGACATGGTTATCCAATGATAGCACTGGGGCGATACATACACGCATGTCGGCAACTAGACGCGCAACCTGTTAGCTAAGATTCACATATAACAAGATGATTTATGCATTTGTATTTTGCGCAGCCTTTGAGCGAAGATGATGTTATTGTGTTGACAAGAAGGCCGTGGACACCACGTTCTCACGAACACAATAGTTTTTCCTTGGCGGAAGTCAAGCAGGGTAACATTGTTCTATCAGAGGCTGAGTGAGGCTTCACGGGACGGAGAGAAGTTTCTCCCAGCCTCGCTCCAATGAGATATATACTGTGGTTGCCAGCAGGATAGTTGTTAGCGTAAGATTTTTTATAAGGGCCTCAATATATCCGTTCTCAATTCTACCCGACAATTTTCGCGGGTAGTACTTATTCTAGCACGCGTATTTATCAGAACTTCGATCTGCGCAGGGGCTTTCATAGTCCCACGCTAACAACTATCCTGCTGGCAACCACAGTATATATGAATTTTCCATTTGACAGGACGGGACCGCGGGGACTCACAGGACCTCGGGACGGCGGGAGCCCGGGTCATGTAAGGATGAGTAAGCAAGGGAGATTAAGGTAGGTACGCAAAGCAAAATATTATACTCCTACTACATGAAACAGCCCGCTTGCCTTGCTATCGACCTCGTTCAACAAGATTTTCCAATCGTGAGAGAGTAGGGAAGTATCACGATGCGCTTACCGAAGGACTCACCAAATGGCGACTTGAAGCTGATCTCAAACGACGCTGAAGGTTGACATTGCGAGGAACTAGAACGAGATACGTGAAGGCTTCATTGTGAGACTGGACGAGACCACGGCAAAGGAATCCGACATCGACAAGAGACCTCGTAGCTTAAGTTTTATCTTCAAGCCAAGGATATACAGTCACTCAGCTCTCGATTCACCACCAAGAGTAGATCGACAAGCTTACAAAGAACAAGAGCAGGCATACAAGGTTTCCCCTCGAAACAAAACCTCCATTATCCTCCCAAATGCAAACAAGCGAACCGAACCAGCTACCGCAAACGCACGGCTTTCTCCATCTCCACCCACTCGATTACTCGTCAGAAAGACTTTTTCTCCTGCGCTTCTACAGTCTCACAATATACATACAATAATGAGCTCACGCGCGGAGATTTTGGCATCACGGCAATCGGCCTCTTTGGCATGACAGCGCAGAGCTAAGCCAACTTATTTCATTGAATCACCCACGCAAATTATAAGAATGGCGCTGAGCCGGATCGAAATATACATAGACGCAAAGACCTCTTCAATCGACTGGACTCCTTCGCATGTGCATTTCGACATCGTGTATCAAGCTATCGCCGCGCCATGACGATTCAGACACGAGATGAGCACGAAACTGAACTCCCACCACTACCACCTATCCTCGCATATTAGATCTCGTACCACTCTGGTGGATCTAACCCCCTCGACAAACCAAGTATTTTGAGCTCGAAATATTGCAGGCAGAAAAATGACATCCACAGAAATGTCATATCGTAATAAGGACTAGCAAGTCCATCTCTAAGCTTCAGTACCATCTGCCAATTCTATCCGAGTAAGCAAGTACTCTACCACAGCTTGAGCGGTGGCAGTCGTCTGGTCAAAGATGAGATTAGCGGGCATCCGCACTCCAGACTTCTTGGTCAACCGGTTACGCAACACTATCCCCATGACTGAGTCGCATCCGAGGTCGGTGAAAGGTGTGTCAAATGCTAATGATGGTAGAGATTCGCTGTCCTGGAACCCAAGGGCAGCTGCCACCTGGATTTGGACAAGGTCTCGCAGTGCACTTTGACGCTGTTCGGGGAGAATTTTATTGAGCTGCTCTTGCCACGGATGGATGGCACCACTCGACAAGCTTGCAAGCGCATTCTCATGTTCAGATTCGGGCTTATGCGCACTATCTGTGCCTGGTGCCTTGACATGCGATCCATCCATGAGAGCTTCTTGTCCTGATTCTGAGGTGCTCGCCGTCATAGGTGCATGGGTCGGTGAATCCAGCCAGTACCTCCGACGTTGGAAGGGATAGGTGGGCAAGTCAATGACCCGAGCACCACTGCGACTGAAGACAGTCTTCCAATCGTTCTCACCTGCAGTACCTTGAGGCTGAAGACCGTGAACCCAGAGTTGTCCTAACGACTCGAGAAAGATGTCTACCTCATCCTTCTTGCTGCCTGAGGCAGCTATTACGTTGGGAACGTAATTTGCAAGAGGTGCTGAAGGACCAATCTCGACAAATGTGGAAGAGCTTGCGTCAACGGAAAGACTGTGGATGGCATCTGCGAAGCGGACAGGTGCGATGACATGGCGGATCCAATACTCGACCGTTAAGTCACTTGCATCTATCAATTCGCCCGTGACGGTGGAGACAAGAGGGATCTTGCAGCTGTTTTTGCATGGCAATGAGAGGGTGCGGAGCACCCGACCGAAGTCTTCCAGCATGGGCGCCATCATAGGGGAATGGAATGCGTGACTGACCCTCAAGTGAGTTGCTGGTCGTCCCCGTTTGGTAAAGATATCCTTGATCGCGAGCACGATCTTCGTTGGGCCAGAGACCACGACCGAGACCGGGGTGTTCACCGCGGCTACCACTGTGGAAGCTTCGACATCCAGGTCTCGGAGCACCTTATTGACATCATCTGCAGAGGCAGAAACGCTGACCATCGAGCCCCCTTCAGGCAGGTTGGCCATCAGCGTGCCTCGTGCAGTCACCAGAATTGCAGCGTCTGCGAGAGAGAGAATACCAGCGACGTGAGCCGCTGCCACTTCGCCGAGAGAATGACCAACCACGTAGTCAGGACGAAATCCGAAAGACTCCATAAGGCGAAACATGGCAACCTCAAAGGCGAAGACGGCTGCTTGAGCGAAGTCAGCACGATCCAGAAGACACAGACCTTCCGTATTGCGTTTGGAAGAGTCCATCACCTCAGAGAGTGGGCGCTCTAAACGTGGGTCTAATTCGGCGCAGGCTTCGCGGAACGCTGCATCGAACTGAGGGAACTGTGCACGCAATCTCTGTCCCATACCAGGACGTTGGCTGCCCTGGCCAGAGAAGAGGAACACCAGCCGGGACTGGGTTCGAGAGCGTCCAGATTTACCCGTTCTTGCCAGGCCCGTCGAGATGCTTCCATTTGGTCGGCCTGCCGCTAGATCCGTTAACGCTTCGTACAGCTCATCACCATATGCTGCTATCGCGGCCCTGTGCGAATATGCCGATCGTGTGGTGACGAGGGAGAAAGCGACATCATTTGCGCTCTTTGTATGGCAAAGTTGTGACATAGCATGAGCTTGAGATCGCAGCGCAGCGTCACTTGCCCCGGACAAGAGCCATGGGAATATATGTTCCGGTTTTCCACTGGGCAGATTCGCCCGCTCCTGCTCAGATGCCACATGTTCCAGAATGATATGCGTATTAGTGCCACTAATGCCAAAGGAAGATACTGCTGCCCGACGTGGTCGAACTTTAGGTGCCTTTGGCCACGGTCTGGCCTTTGTAAGCAGCTCGAGAGCACCGCTTGTCCAATCGACATGCGGAGAAGGCTCAGAGACATTGATAGATGCAGGGGCAATGCCGTACTGCATTCCCTTGATCATCTTGATTACGCTCGCGATACCTGCGGCGGCCTGCGTATGGCCAATATTGGACTTCACAGAGCCCAACAACAGGGGTGCCGAGCCAGACCTGTCACCATAGCTCTGATGTATGGCGCGTAGCTCTATGGGATCGCCCAGGGATGTTGACGTGCCATGTCCGTCGAGCACATCCACGTCACCAGGCGACAACGCTGCACGACCCAGAGCTTGTCTGATAACTTCTTGCTGTGCGCCTCCGCTCGGCACAGTAAGTCCAGCTGATGTACCATCGTTGTTAACTGCGGACCCACGCACAAGACCAAGAACTCGGTGTCCATTGCGCCTCGCGTCGGACAGTCGTTCCAGCAGGACCAAACCACTGCCTTCAGACCACCCGGTACCAGCTGCGTCAGCCGAATATGGCCGGCAGCGGCCATCAGAAGCTAACCCACGTTGCCTGCTGAAAGCGATGAATTGGCGGGGTGTAGACATGAGCGTTACGCCACCGGCAATTGCGAGCCCACTTTCTCTGGTCTGCAGAGACTGGGCAGCCAGATGGATCGCGGCCAATGATGAGGAGCAAGCTGCATCGATAGCCATCGAAGGACCCTTGAGGTCAAATGTGTACGAAATGCGTCCTGCAGCGACACTCGGGGACGAGCCGATGTCAAGATGAGCTTCCGCTTCATGGCCCTTCCCGCTTCCGTGTCCAAAACGGCTCGCGTAGTCGCTATAAATCAAGCCCACGAAGACGCCCGTTTGAGTACCGCGCAGCGAGGATGGGTCGATGCCGGCCCGTTCAATGAGCGAATGTGTTGTCTCGAGGAGGAGCCTTTGCTGTGGATCTGTAGCGAGTGCTTCACGAGGTGACATACCGAAGAACGCAGGATCAAATTCAGCCATATCGTGGATAAAGCCACCGCGGTGAGTCGTGCATGTGCCAGTGTTGTTGGGGTCCGGATCGTACAGCGCATCAACATTCCATTCACGATCAGTCGGAAAGTCGGAAGTCACGTCTAAACCTTCGGACACAACGCGCCACAGATCCTCTGGTGAAGTAATGCCTCCGGGATACTTACATGCCATTGAGACGATAGCAATCGACTCCAGATCAGCAGCGCCATCCTGGATTTCTGGTGCAATCGGGTCCATTCGATGGTGCTTGCCAAAAAGCCTCTGGCGAATGTGTTGGATCACGGCTGCCGGAGTAGGATGTTCAAACACAACTTGTAACCGGGTCAGCGTGTGTTCTCTGCCATCCTCTAGATGTAAGTATCATCTTTTGGGCACTTACGAGTAACAGGCAGATCCAATCCGGTCAGAGATGCGAGTCGATCTGACAAAACAACACTCTTCAACGAGTTCAGCCCTAAGTCCATGAACGACTGGTCGAGATCCAGTTGTTTCAATTCTGCATCAATGCCGCAGACAGCGGTGATTTCGACCAGGACGAGCGGCTCGACAAGATCCTCTCGTAGCGGTTGGGCCGAAAGCGGCTGATAACGTCCACTTTTGCTGAGCAACTCCTTCGCCTTGAGTCGGCTAGGCTTCCCAGAAGCTGTGTAAGGAATAGCATCGACAGTATAGAATGTCGAAGGCACTTTGAAATCGGGAAGTACTGTACGACAAACCGCGAGTAACGTCGTCAGATCAACATCGACGTTAGGCCTAGGCACAATAATCGCCACAGGAACCTCTCCAAGCACTTTGTAATAGCTGTCAGTACTCATTTGCATACTAGTCAGGAAATGCTACTTACTAATATGTGGAAGCCCAACTACAACGACATCGTCAACGCTGGGGCATGCGCGCAAGGCAGACTCTACCTCGAGAGGATGGATATTCTCGCCGCCGCGAATGATCAACTCTTTGAGTCGTCCCGTCACGATTAAGAGCTTCTCTGCTGTGCCTGAGTAGGCCCTTACTCGACGTCCGAGGTCACCAGTACGGTACCAGCCATCTTCTGTTCTTGATGAGGGTGGCGGTGCGCCATTATCAAGATCATCGGTATAACCGAGCATAAAGCTTGGAGTACGGACACAGATCTCTCCCTCCTCTTCGTCCGCCACTTCTGTCAAAGCCTGGCCATCTTCGGTAACAAGGCGGATCTGGACTTCCACGCCTGGAAGGGGTGTACCGCACGAATCTTCCCGATATCTGTCCTTGGGGCCGCAGGTCGCAATGCAGACACATTCTGTACACCCGTAGTGGTTAATAAGCGGAACTCCAAGAAGCTCTTCGACTTGGGTACTGAGCCCTGTGGTTGGAGCTGATCCGGCACTGACGCATGCTTTTGGGTGGATCTGAGACAGCACATTCCGAGCTGTGATACTGGTATTGAGCTCACGAAATATGGCAGGTGTTCCTCCAATTATGGTCGAGTCCAGGTGCTGCAAGATGGCATCGATCAGAGGCTCGTCACCAACCAGATGGGTACTTGCGCCGACAGCCACCGTGCCGATGACACACAGCGAGTGGCCGAAAGCGTGGAATAACGGCAGCGGCCAGAATAGTTTGTCAGAGCTTGCAAAACCAAGCGAGGGGACATAGCTATTGACCGCAGTCCACATCCACGCCCGCTGGGAGGAAAGAACGCCCTTGGGCTGGCCTGTTGTCCCAGTTGTATAATGCAGATAGGCCGGTTCGTCCAGTTCCAAGTTGTCCAGCAGTGCTCGATGCTGCGAGGGAGGATCAAAGGCGTGACTTGCCCATTTCTCATAGCTCTCGATGGCCACCCCTCCTACAGTCACGTGGAAGCCGGGATGGTCTGAAGGGATGTTGACCGCAACAATAGTCGTTAGAGCCTTGCTCGATTCACCTCCAGCAATGACTGCCTCACATACCCTTTCCAGGCGTCGGAAGTCTGTAATGATGATGCGAGCGAGACACTTTGTGAAAATCCTGGCCAGCTCGGCCTGGGTCGACCGGGCATCAAGCGGCACAACAACGCCCGCAGCACGCGTGATGGCGAAGGTGCTCTCAACCGCCTCAATGCAGCTTCCAAGCACTATAGCCACGCGCTGGCCTCGAGTCACGCCCTCACTCTGTAGGCGGCCTGCAATTCGTTCCGTCCGCATAGCGAGATCGCTATATGTAATTGAGCGGCCAGCCGGCCCTGAAAAGGCTGTCTGCTTGGGCTGTATATTGGCATGTCGTTTGAGCAGATCTGCTACCGAAGTGATGTGAGCCATAGTATTCGATTGAGGCTGCCAAGAAGGGTGGATCTGTAGACGAGTTGTGTTTTCTAATAAAAAGGTTACAACGAGAGAGACTCATTTTCTATCTTCTATTCGTCGAATTTAGATTACAAAAGTGGTATCGAAACTATACTTTTTTGAGGGCCTCGGAAGATTGTAATCGAAGATCGAGATCGAGTTTGCTTCTGGCCTAGGTATTAGCGGCCAAATACCCGGCGCAGTGATATCCATACTGCAGCTCATCTTACCATACAACTATTAAAAGGCATCATGAAAACTCTTTCACCGCCAAACTCTCTCTCTCTCAAATCTTAACACGGCCTTTTGATCTTCGATTAGCTTGAGCAATTTTGCCCGCACATCAGGAATCAAGCTACACCCCTTATGAGTTAGGAGCTGGTACTGCGACAGGCACGCTGGCGACATCAAGCGACAAGAACAGTCAAATTGCACTTTAGTATCGAAAGTGTCAGGGTTGTAAGGGTATCCTGCATCATCTACACGTATTGTGCAATTGCGAGGTCACGTACTTACCGTTATAATCGCCAGTACAATTCAGTTTAATATAATGTACGATCAGATGGCTTGCATAAAATGAGTCTTTGCGGTGCTCAATCGAGCGATAGGATTAATAATACGTCAATGTATAAAAAGTTTCTTCTTCTTTGCTTGGCATGTCCGGAAGTAGATCTCTTTTAAATAAAGAACACCTTTGCGTAGGCTAGTAACAGGTGGGGCGCGTATCTGAATTGCGAGGAACCTCTCTGAGGCCACCTCTCATCAACAAATTCGTCTTGTAGGCTACGGCCCCAGCTTTCAAATCGTATTTCAATCCATGTTTTTTTTTGGCGAAAACATCCTTACGAAAATCCAGCCGCTAGACGTTTATTATTTGGCGATAGACCACAGCATAGCAGGGTATACACCTGCGGTTCTTGCCGCAATCTTTACGGTTAGAGACGCAAGAAATATTTGGACCTAGATGGGCGAGCAGTAGCTAGAATAGGAAGGTAATCTTACTGCTCCCTTGCCTCACTAGGATTGAGTTTCCATCTTCCCTGCTGAAGTATCTTGCTGCTTTGAGTTTGGCATAGAAGAACAAAGTCCCATGGCTCTAGCTTGCAAAATGAGTCTGTTGTTGTTAGTGGAAAAAACTTGTGAATTGTCCGCATTATGATTCACGAAGCACTATAGACCTGGCTTTGTCTTTTTCCTCGAATCGCTCCTCGACGCATGTCAAATTTCAACTGGACACTGCTATGACGACGAGCACGGCATCTACTATGGGCCTCGGGCAGGAAATGCATGATTTGGGCGGAAAGGACGACAAAATTTCACTGGTGCCCGGCGTGGAGGATGGAACATTGACGGAAAACGGCTCTGTTGATGTCAACAAGGACAAGACAACAAAGATGGAGGCCTTCTGGATCATCACAATCATAGCCGGCGTCACCTTCATCAGTGTGTCTGGCACGGGCATCCTCACGACAGCACTTCCTCGAATTGCAACCGATATTCACCTCGACAACGATCTCATCTTCTGGCCAGCATCGGTTTATTCTCTGTCTGCAGGATGCACGCTCTTGGCCTTTGGTTCTGCGGCCGACGTGATCGGATCGAAGAGGATGTGGCTGATTGGAAGTGGTGTTTCCTGTCCGCTGATTCTTGCGTGCGGACTCGCTCGCACTGGGATTCAGTTCATCATCTTTCGTGCCATACTCGGACTCTTCGTAGCCATGTGTCTCCCCACGTCCATGTCGCTGGTGACTGCATCCTTCGAACCCGGACCAAAGAGGAACATTGCGTTTGCAGCGACTGGCGTGGGCCAGCCTTTGGGCTATGCCTTGGGACTCATTCTCGGCGGTGTCTTGACTGATACGATTGGTTGGCGTTGGGGTTTTTACATCACGGCTGCAGTTGATGGGATGCTGTTCGTAGCATCCATCTTCATCCTTCCTGCAGACAGGCCCTCCAAGAAATTGGCAAAAGACTCATGGCATCGTCTCGCCCACGACATTGACTGGGTCGGCGTTACATTGCTTGCCTTGTCTCTTGGGTTGCTATCATACGTCCTGGGGTGAGTTATCTTCCTCTTGAATTTCCTGGGGCTACACAAGCTGACTACGTTCTAGCATGATCACCTTGAGCTTTCACAACATTGGAAAGGCTCAGAATATCGTCCTGCTCGTCATCTCACTCCTTCTTCTACCTGCCTTCTGCTTCTGGGAGGACCGACAGGTGAAGCGTCAGAAGGTAGCACTGATTCCCAACTCCTTGTGGCGAAACCTGTCCTTCACCTTCATCTGTACCTCCATGTTCCTCACATGGGCTGGGTTCAATGCGTTCCAGTATATGTGCACTCTGTTCTTCCAGGAGGTTCAACATATCTCGGCACTCCAGACATCCATACGCTTTCTACCAATGGTTGTGACAGGCGTGCTTACAAACATAGTCGCGGGCTATCTCGTGGCCAAGGTCGATGTCAACATGCTCGTAGGTGTATCCGCAGTCATCACCACCATAGCACCTGTCTTGATGGCCGTCGCTTCGCCGCACTGGACTTTCTGGGCTGCGGCTTTCGTCGCCATAACATTGAGTCCCATCACCAGTGACGGTCAGTAAACCCTTCGAGTTCATGCCCTCAATTCGAATATACGTCGTGACGCTAAGCCAGAAGCTGACATATAATACCTTTTAGTGCTTTGGACTGTATCCAGCCTTGTCATCTGCCGCGCCTTCCCCCCAGAGTCGCAGGCGCTGGCCGGTGGTGTGTTCAACACCATTTCGCAACTCGGGAATACGGTAGGTCTGACTGTCACTGCGGCCATCGCGGCCTCAGTCACGTCGCATCGCCACAGCGATACAGATACGTCCTCGCAGAGTACAGAACAACTCCTGCAAGGATATCGCGCCGGCTACTGGACCATCTTTGTTGCGATGATGGCAGTGTGGCCGGCGAGTTTCCTTGGTCTTCGCAAGGTGGGAAAGGTTGGCGTAAAGCAAGATTAGTTTGGAGATGGATTGATCTCCTTAGAGAGGTGCAAAAGACCATGGCAATAGTCAATGGTATCTGTAGAACCAAATCTTGAGCGTGTGCATGGGTTATTTAATACTGTAAGTAGTACTAGTCAGTGGTTCGTGTGCTCCATGGCCACATTGGAGATATTGCTGGCGCTGTTAGCCTTGGAATCTATCCATTCTATTCACCAAGCCAAGGAAAGGGAGGAACAGACAAGCCCAATTCTTGAAAAAGGCAACGTCCGGGAGAAGTAGATACCTCAGGTACTTGAAACTTCGTACATCGTTTCAATGACCAATTGCAGTCACCTCAAACGGCCACTTGCAGGCACCTCGCTTCAGTGACCACGTACATCTACACTTATATCGAATTCATCGACCACATACATCCATTCAATGACCACTTGAAATCACCCCAGCCGCCACTTTTGCCGACATGTAAAATTGGCTATGGAAACTGTTGAGTATGGTGCCATCACACATGCACCAGGACCACAGTGTGCAATGAGACGAACATGCTGCAATGTCCGAAACTGTAAGTACACACAATACGCTTTCTTTGCTTCTTCTTCCTCACACTATGTCGCCCAACACAGTATCTCAACCTCACGGCACCAAAGGAGAACGCTGCCGCACGGAATCGCAAGCGGAGATGGGAGTGGCATCTCAAAATGGGTCGGTTACTAGCTTAGAAGAAGATAGCAAAGAAACCACTACATATTGCTGAGAGAATCATGAACTACAATTACACCAAGACTATTAAAACGAGACAAGAGACAAGTACAAAATTCAGATGTCAGGTCTGGCTGAATATCCGAGCCAATTATTGAATTACAAACCGTGCCAGGCTTACGCGCTTTCCTTCATTTCACCCGCAAACAGTATCCCTTCCAAATACTCTTCCACTTGGAAACCGACGGCCTTTGGATCCAAGGCGAAGACAGCACCGACGATCCCATCCGGTCGAATGACAAGAATCGCTCCCGTGTCAACATCGATCCCGTAAGTGTCATAGCCTGCTTGTGAGAGAACGTATGTCTTCATCTCGGCGACCCGCTTCACACAGCCCGGAAGTAGCGACCACACCTCGTGGTCAGCAAAAGCAGAAATTTCTGTTGAAGTCGTCCTACATGGGGAACGAACCATCTCAGGGGCCACCACAGATGCGCCGACGAGATTGGTAGAATAGCGTCGCAGTATCTGGTCGAAAACAATCTGGAGGGCTCTTGTTGAACGACCATTGGCGTCGAAAATGTCCCGATCGCAGAAAAGGAGAAGCTTGAAGAGAGCACCATCGGGGATCAGATCGTCGTGAATATCCCATTGAACCCCATCTGCAACGCGCATCATGCTAGTGTTCAAAAGTCGCTTACCGGGTCGGATCATCCCGCTGTTGGGTTTTAACCCTCCCCCATTCTCGGTCGTGCTGTGGATCAGCGGCCCGAATTTGTTGGCAGACACGTCGTCGACCAATCCTGCTACGATGAGGGATCTGTCGTACTGAATCCCACAGCCGCTTGTGAAACCCGAGAGATCTTGATAGAGCTTGACACACTCTTCTTGGTATCCAGCCTGCTTCTTGCGCTCGCTATCGGCCCACTGTATCTCGTACCATTGACGATCGAGTGCAATCAGTTGTTGAGCAATGAGACGGCGCTCAGTAGCATAGCTTCTGAGCAAGGCTCTCGGATCGGCGGCGGTGCCGTGAAGCACGTGGGTGAGCTTCCATGCCAGATTGAAAGAATCGGCCATGCTCACGTTCATACCCTGGCCAAGCTTGGGACTGTGGGTGTGACATGCTATTTGAAGGAAAGTACAATGATCAGTACTCATATCTGTGCCTCAATGGATAGTTGGATGGAGGGATTTACCGTCACCGACAAGGAAAACTCTAGGAACATCGTTGGAATCCGTCTTGATGAATTCAGAAGCCACTCTTTGTCCAATTGCATAGGCAGTAGACCAGTCAACTGTGGTGCCGTCTTTGATCCCAATGTGGAATGGGGCGAATATCTCGGTCAGTCGCTGATGAATGTCGTCGACCGTGATCCTCGACCTCCTCTCTTGATTCTTGATGAGAACCGTCTTAGTCTTGATCCCGTTTGCATCGTGAGTGTGTTGTACAGGTTGTCGTCTCTTCACCTCAAGGTCGTGCATGTCCACGTAGAAACGTGTGAGCCATTCCCCTTGCGCGTTCTTTTCCCGTGGGATGCACATCGCCATACCGAAACGATTCTGTATCGTTGTAAGCCTCCGGATGTCTGGAAAATCAGTATCCGTGACAAAGTCAATCACGCCCCAGACATGATCTGTTGAGTCCCCTTCCATCACGATACCAAGCTTCTTGCGGACCGTGGAATGAGCACCATCTGCCCCGACAAGATACTTGCATCGGATCATGCGAGCTGGTTTTTCTGATCCATCGTAAGAGGTACCCCTAATGGTGACCAGGATTGGATGGCTTGCACATGTCTCGTCGATCTGCACATCGGTGGCCTGAAAACCACGAAGTAACGCATTCGGGGCATTCGCCTTCAGGTCTGCTTCCAAAATGCGTTCGATCTGCCCTTGGGCGATGCTGATGAGCTGTTTCATCCGCGCGTTCGGCGCAAGTGCAAGCTTCTGGCGCAGCACCCTTTCCATGCGAGTCGCATTGTTGGCTGAGGCTGGTCTGATTCCAGGAGCTGCTCCAGTGGGTGGAGTTGTCTCGGCCCATCGAGCTCGCTCGCCAACTTCGGTAGATACTTTCATCAGCTCTTCGTAAAGGCCGAGCATCTTGAACATTTCCAAAGAACGAGCATGAAGTCCATCTGCATGTCCAGCGGGTGTGACGTGTGACCGAGGCTCAATGCAGACAATGGAGGACTGATGGCTGAGGCCATTGCGTGCAAGAAGCACGGAAAGGAGTAGTCCCGCTGGACCAGCCTTCATAGCACAGTCAGTCCTTTGATCTATCGACGTGGTTGGGTAGAGAACCTACACCTGCAATCACTACGTCAAAATGCTCCAAGTCTTGTTGTTCCAGGGTTGAAGTTGTGCATGTTGCAGGGTTCAATCGAACAGCGACCATCTCATAAGAACGGGGTTTGTGATAAGAATTAATGAGGCAATGTGACACTCGAAATACCAGTTGTCCTTTTGCAGAAGCTCTAGGTACTATCTTACCAGCGTGAAAGCAGGCATATATGGATGCAGCTCATAAGTCCACACCTACATGCATCACCAACCCGGTCTCGAATATAAGATTGCATTCGAAGATTATCCCACCTCCGCCAAAGTCGGCGTATGTTCTACTATGGTAGCTGGGCGATTAAATGTTAATTGCAACCCCTGTCTTGATCCGTGCGATAAGTTCTCTTCTACGTATAACTTAACGTAACCTTAATATTTGTTTATCGGAAGAAAAGGATCTTATTCTCCTCGCTTTTCTCTTTCTAAAGAGGTAAGTTTTGTATTTATAATCCTACGTTGGGGTAGGATTTAACAGGGGTGTTATCGAGCCGAGAATTAACGTTTAATCGCCCAGCTACCACAGTATATACGAGGCAGAATCCCAGGCGCATCACCTTTCCTAATTAGGACAATTGTAAAGGACGGCGGAATTTCTCGACCGCTGTCATCCGCCCTTGTATCGATCTTTGCCAAGAAACGGCATGATGGCCGCTCACCGCAGGTAGCTAGTCGGAAAATTGGTTGATTACAGAGACTAGCCTATTCTGCGGGATCCCGGGAGAAGGATCCTGGTACTTATAGCAGACAAGATCTGATCCAACGATACGGGTTCATAACGCTTCCACTTCGAAAAATTAGCGAACTTATGTCGTTAGTTTAGATAATCCTCGCGCGGGTGGTAGCCCGGGCAAAGAACCTGAATCGCCCAAGTTTGATAATCCTCGGGATCGCTTCGATAAATTCCGTACACATTTGCCAGGACGTAGATTGTAGGTACCTCCTTCTCGAGAGATTGTGGACCTTGTCTCTCGTACGTAGTAGAGGTCTATGCTTGAGGGAAAGCGTTAGCGTACGGTATTCTTCGCTCGAGGGGGGATGACTGCGCACAGATAAGGAGATAAAATCTGTATTCTCTCGAACACGACTTACCGAGTATATGCATTTGAGACGACGGAGATCCTACCCGATACCACATCCACGGATCCCCCTCTTTCTATGTATAACTTGCTGTGGTCTTGACGCCAATTAAACTTCTGGCCGCTGATCTCTTGTAAGGATATTTTGCTGTCAAATATGAACTGGACAGGGAGGATCCACTCACATTTACTTGGTTACAGACCACAGCACAGACACAGGGAGTGTAAGCAGTCCTCTCTACAACGAGGTAGAAAACCTTCCCTCCACCGGGCAACGAGAGGCTATTGACTAAAGCAGGTACCATTAGTCTAATTTGACTGGAACCTTGAGGACACATCCCAATGTCCTGAGATTGTAGAAAACAACCTCAATTAGCTCGATAGACAAGCATACAATGTTCTGGTTCAAATACTAACCCATCTCTTCCATACTTGGAATCCATTTTCTACTTCTACCACGCTCAATAATTCACATAAACATCGTTAGCATGGCTCCTACAGCAGTATCTCCCGATGCCGTCACCCCCTCTCCATTATTTTCTCCCGACAACTCGACCACGAAGAGTGGGACCGCAACAGCGGAAGCCCCTAAACTGATGACTCTCAGCGACGAGACGACAAATCTCTTCCACAGGTCGTTCGCACAACCGCTCGATATGGTCCAAAGCTCTCAAGGACATGAACTTACCATGAGTGATGGCCATCAAGTGCTTGACGCATGTGGTGGAGCTGCTGTGACCTGCATTGGCCAAGGGAACGAAGAAGTAATTGCTGCTGCTGCTGAACAGATGCGCCAGATTACTTACACTCACCCACTCTCCTACACGACCATGGCTGCGGAAAATCTCGCAAAATCTTTCCTTGGTGACAACACTTTTGGGCTCCAGAAGATGTTTGTTGTTGGTAGTGGTATTTGATCATATTCCCGCAGGCACAAGTACACACGTAGCCGAAGTCACAGGAATATCAAAGCTGATTTCAACATAGGCAGCGAGGCCAACGATGTTGCCATGAAACTCGCTAGACAGTACTTCGTTGAGAAGGGCGAGCCAGAACGTGTCAACTACATCGGAAGGAAGCAAGCTTACCACGGCAATACGATCGGTGCTTTGTCACTGAGCTCCCATATAGCCCGTCGCAAGCCCTATCTTCCTATCACCCTGGAGAACAGAGTCAGCCACGTGAGCCCGGCATATGCGTACCGATACATGCTATCCGGTGAGTCAGAACCAGACTACGCGGCTCGGCTCGCCAAAGAGCTCGAGGATGAGTTCCTGCGGTTGGGCCCGCATACCGTGGTAGCGTTCGTTGCAGAGACCGTGGTCGGTGCAACCTGTGGTTGTGTCGCTGCTCCCAAGGGCTACTTCACCGCAATTCGGGCCGTGTGTGACAAGTACGGTGTTATCTTAATCCTTGACGAGGTCATGTCAGGAGCAG
Organism: Venturia aucupariae; assembly: GCA_003693225.1. Lineage (NCBI taxonomy): Eukaryota > Fungi > Ascomycota > Dothideomycetes > Venturiales > Venturiaceae > Venturia > Venturia aucupariae. Next base: position 108,496 of record QWZN01000099.1, read on the forward strand.
GTAAGTTCAAGCCAAGGTCGAAAGACTGTTGTCTTGTCTTGGGTCAATGCTCATCATGAACCTCATCACAGGTCGTACAGGTACCATGTTTGCGTTTGAGCAGGAAGACATTGTGCCCGATATCGTAACGCTCGGCAAGGGTTTGGGAGGTGGTTACATCCCAATTGCAGCGATTATTGCCCACAAACGCGTCTGTGAGGGCTTCCGTAATGGACCTTCTAAGGCGTTCAACCACGGACAGACCTACCAGGCACATCCTGTCTCGTGCGCCATTGCAAGTGCTGTCCAGCGCATAATCCAGCGGGATGATCTTGGTGAGTTACTCCGACTGACTTCTTCTTCCACCTGGCTGTATGCTGACATGCTTCAAATAGTGGCCCGCTGCGCGTCTCTAGGTCGATTACTTGGCGCACAGATAAAGGAGAAGTTTGGCGACTGTGAGTATGTTGGGGAAATCAGAGGCCGTGGGCTCTTCTGGGCAATTGAATTCGTCAGGAATCGTGGAACGAGAGAGCCGCTGCCACCGTCGCTCGGATTTGCATACAGAGTGAACGCGGAGAGCTTCCAGCGCGGCGTTTCGCTGTACCCTGGAAGCGGAACAGTGGACGGTGAGATTGGCGACCACCTGATGTTTGCGCCAGCATACACGAGCAGCGAGAAGGAAATCCACCGGATGGTTGATACCGCTCGGGAAGCGTACGACCATGTGGTCTCCAAGATGCACATAGAGTAGAAGTCTGTGTGATTGGGCAAAAACCGGTAATGGGTTGGAAGAAGAGGGCGAAGGAGACAATAATCAATAATGGTAGGAGAGACTCGCAGCTTCATAATTATGATTCCAGGATACTTACTCCCACGAGACTTTGTTTGGACTAGCATTTTCGATTAGCATTGTTGCCATTTATATAAATGTTTGTTGAGCATCCTTACAATGCACGTAGTCGTAATGTCAAGAGTCCGAGCACCTAGTCGCAATGGCAAGACTACGGATACTCGTTTTATCGGACAGGAGCTGCCTCCGTGTCTCTCAGGTCGTGTGCAGTAGGCATGTAGTCGGATGGCATAGGACGATTCGAAGGTTCATAGACGTTCCTTGTAGTTTTGGCAATTTTTCCCCGTACTAGCAGCTTGTACAAGTGCCTCGGACAAGATGCTTCGCGTCGGTGAAGTCAAAAGATGAGACGTCGAGCTAAAATTGAAGGCATTGGCGAGTCTGTAGCCAGGATTCCCGCTGCTTCTTGCGGGAACTGATTATATCGTGATGGAGGCTTCAATGTCGATTTAATCATATTGTGTTTCCGTGCTTTCGTGATGGAGATGGAGAGAGCAATGGAGTTGGAAGGAAAATATTGGTCGACGGGTGGTGGGTGGTGGGTGGTGGGTGGTGCAGACGGACAAGGAGCTGGAAGAACTACTACTAGAGACGTCATTTGAGAGGTTGACAACGCTTTCGGATAAAGCATCTTGTTCCAAATCAATTCTTCCATGCCAGACGACTGCATCTCTACAATTCATGCCATAACGCGAGAGGCACAGCCGGAAGATCGCCAGGATGGCCGCGCCCAACACCAAAAGCAAACGCGGCCCAACCGTGCTGGTCACAGACGCTCGCGACGCTGCCTGGAAATCTTCCAGAGGATCTCCCAAGGGAGCGTCGCAGCGACCACAAATGGGCGAGAGAGCGGGCACCGGCATCATCAGCGTAGACCGCATTCTACAATATGCAAGCGATATACCCTCTGCGCAACGGCGAGGTCCTCCAGAAGCACGACCAAAAGTACACAACAGAACCCCAAGCGGAAGGCACCCTCTCGATCCGAAACTGTCTGGCCGACTGCTGCCGCAGCAAATACCCACGCGCACCTCCAAGGTCTCTGAAAAGTTGGTGATCTTACCAGAAACAGATGAATTGGAAGAGGAGAAGCATGGCTTCGAAACAGATGGACAGGATGCACCACCGACAGATCAAGAGTTGGAGAGGAGGAAAGTGGCAGGGGCAGACGACAAGTCTGAAGCTGAGAGGATGCCGAAGTCGAAGCGCACTGAGATGCTCTCGAGGGTGACGGCATATTGCACAGCTCAGGCATTCAAGCTGCAAGCTACGGCAAATTTTGCGAAGAAACATCACAATGCGAGGACGAAGCTTTACGACGATTGTCTGTATTGTGTTTATCATTTGCCTTTACTAGGTGGCACAGATGGCTATCGTATTCGCAGTAGTCCGACGTTGAAGAATCCGGGAGGTAAATCAGTGCTGGATGAAGAGATTGAGAGGAACGAACGACGAGAATATCACGAAGGATACTTTGGCGAAACCGAGTCCTATGGAATCAGAGGTAATCACGAGGATATCGAGAGTACCAGGGACGAATCAGCCCGCTCATACTCACCCTCACCCAACGAGTCTCCTAAACGATCTATATCACCACCAAGAATCGGACCTAGCGCGCTCTCCTTTGCCGAGATGTTCGTCTATAGCTATGGCGTGGTTGTATTCTGGAATTTTACAGAAAGACAAGAAAAAGATATCCTGGCCGACCTCACATTCTCGCAAAATGAAACAGGTATATCGCTGGTGTCGCGCCCGCAAGAAGCAGACAGTTTCGAGACGGAAGAATTCCACTTCGAATACAATCCTCACATTGCCCGACCACGGATTTTCAACGACATGATTACCCTCCGCTCAGGCGATCACATGGTCAAATTGGCAATGTCGCACGCATTGGCTCAAAGTACAAAGTTATCCTTTTTCGAAGAAGGAATGGAACGGACAATGCACGAAGCTCAATATGTACCTCGCCGCCTTGCATTGACAGGACGCCTAGGCATGAACAGAGCAGAAGTCGTCAAAATCCTCGGTCGTCTCTTTCAAAGCCGTGTCGACGTCAACCTCTCCTCCAACGTTCTCGACGTTCCTAATTTCTTTTGGGACTCGGAACCCACCCTCCATCCCCTCTACTCTGCCGTCCGCGAATACCTCGAAATCAAACCTCGAATCCAAGTCCTCAACGAACGCTGTCGTGTCTTTCTTGACCTCGCCGAGATCCTGTCAGACTCGATTGCCGACACGAAGATGACGAAGATTACGTGGATCATCATTGTGCTTATTGTGTTGAGTATATTCGTTACTGTCAGTGAGGTGTTTTTGAGGTTTGCCATCCTCAATGGCGAGAAGGCGAAGAATCCGGGAGAAGGTGTCAAGGCGATGATGGAAGTTGTGAGGCCGACTTTTGCTGGGCTGCCGGTGAAGACTACGAGGAGTTTTGCGAGAATGGGATTAATTGCTAGTTGGGGTTTGATTGCTGTGTCTTGTTTTGATCAGTTGGGTGGTGGTACCTAGGTGGTTTGTAAACTTGTACGGATAGTGAGCGAGTGTGGTGGAGATTGGCGAGACTGGCTTTGATGTCCTTCTGTGTTCACTGCCGAGCGGATTGGAAGCTCGGGTTCTTGGACGCACTCAAGCATCCTGCTAGCAAGTAGATTGATTCAATGGCTACAGAATTTCTGGCACCCTTTTATCACCTAACGTTCCAGAAACTTTGAATGCTCGAGGCTGATTTTGTAATTGGTGTTCGGAAAGGAGGCTTTGAAGGACTCTGTCAGCTGCAGATAATGAAGAACTTGGAAGTTCTTCTACATGTCTGTTTCATCCTTTCCGCGATTTTGCCTCGATTTCTTATCCTGTACGCTTTCCTGCTTTACTATCTTTTCTTACTTCGAGTCGGCTATTCATTCGAATCTGGGAGAAGAGAGGCGGGGAGAATTGAAAAACATTCAGTACATACTGTTGATTGTGAGAAACATCCTCTTTTAAGCAACACCCTCGTCGATGAGAGAGAGATGGGAGTATTTGTGCTCGTTTTCAGAGTGGATGTGACCCTTATTGTCCAGTCACTGGGAGTGTATTGCTTGTTTCAAGAAGGGCATTTATGCTGACGATTGTGGGATTTAGTGGATGGGGACTTGGTTGGCTATTGTTCAGTTTCACTTTTATCAAGTTTATTATGTCCGCCTCGATGGCATTCCTTAGAAGTATCTCCCTGTTGTTGTTGTTGATTGGTGATCTTGTATTGTTTTGTAGTGTTTTGTGAATAGACTACATGAACAGCAATAAATTTCTGGCAATTCGAAACATAGTTTTTCAGGAACCTATCGAGGATTTTCTCGAGTTAAGGGAGGGCGGAGAGAATACCTACTACCTTTACGAGTTCCATCGATTGCAATGGATGTCAAGGAGTCGATGAGTCAGAGATCTCCCTCAATGACATGCCAGTACGCAAAGGCCTCGGGAGGAAGCGCGGTAAGAAAACCGGGGCGGAGCGCTTACGCCTGAGGCATCATTGTGGTGCACGTGATCTACGGCCAATCACAAGGCTCTGTTGCATTAATCTCAAGACTTGGCAAAAAGGTCGCGGCTATCACCTGGTCCGAGCTTAGTGAATCTAGGTACTTATACTCGCTCGCCCGCCTTCTAGAACAGCAGCTCTCGTCAGTTTTCCCCCAAATCCACACCCTTCGAACACTTGCTAACATTTGTCCAGTTTGCCTTTTGGCTTAGATCAAGTGTAGTATCTGTTCTTTTCAGTTTAATCTCTGAAACGTGACTACGGTCACATTCTATGATTATTCTTATTTTTGACCACCGTCCATTGGCCTCTCGGCTTGCTGATGTCAATGGACACTGTGTCGCTGGTATTGCACTACCTCCAGCTGACGCGAAGACTTTTTTTCATTGATGGTTCTGGTCTGCGGACTGGGCATTGAAGAAGGAATTCAATTTGACTTCACTTGGCTTTTTGTCTTGCCCTTTTCTTCTTCTGTGTGGTCTCGACGCTCTGAGCGTTGCTAAACCGATGCTTGAGCCGCTGAATTACACATGCCCTGCCTGTCAACATCGACTTTGCTGCAACTGCTTCTGCTACTACAAACTGAATTATTCCCCTTGAGGTCGTCGCCCATGCCTGCGTGAACGCTTGGTGTTGTGTTGCTAGCTATTAGTACCATCTACTGCCGGTACTACTCGTGACATGGGAAGCTCCAATTGAGGCTCTCACCCTAAGCCTTGTAATCTCTCGCAACGCGATAACCTCCACACCTCGTTGTTCGACCATCGCGGTCAGACCAAACCCAGCCATGCCGCCCTCCAGAAAGAAGGCGCGTATCAGCCAGGCCTCAACCCCGAATCCAAAAGGCACGGCCGAGAACACGCCTGTCCCGACAGACACGTCCCCCGAGAAGCCAGACATGATGAACGACCCCTGGACCGACGACGAAACGATTATGCTCTTCAAATGCATGATGCGCTGGAAACCGACAGGTCCGTTCTTTTACTTCAATTTCCGCTATAATCTAGCTGACTCCATCAGGTCTCCATAAACATCTCAATGTCGCCGCAATCGCAAATGCCCTCTCCTCCCACGGTTTTACCGCTGAACATACACGCATACCCGGCATATGGGCCAAATTGCACACATTATACAACCTGGACGCATGTGATGAGCGTGAATTAAATTACATGGGCATCTACACTCACTCTCCATCGACATCGCCAGAAGCCGAAGGAGCAGAAGACAACGAAGGAGCATGGGATACACAGTTCTCGCTACCCGGCGATGATTTTGGAGAACGGATGTGGTCTCGCCGGTTCAATAATGAGAAAGGTCACAAAATTCTGGCACCCAGCCGTGCACAGGATACTGATGGTGGGTCTCGGAGCGATCGAGCCGCCTCTTCACCGACTGCGATTGAAGGACTCAACACGATGGAGGATTGGCGATTGTCAAATTCTGAGAGGGAGGGCTTGCGCGAAATGCTGGGACAGTTGGGTGACGGAGAGGATCAGGACGAAGAGGAGGATAATACCAGCGTCAAGGATAAGGGCAAAAAGACGACGGCTGGCAAAGCTGTCAAAGGCAAACTCGCCCGCTCGACACGCTCAACTCCCGCGGACGAGGCTGAAGGAGATGAGGACGAAGAGGAAGAACAGACAAAGGCGAAGTCGAAGAGGAAGAGAAGACGGTGAACAATTCATCCGAGATCTCTTTTACTTTGATTTCTAGAAGTACTTGTTTTCTAAGCTTATTGAGCTTGAGCGAAGGCTCTTCAGCGCTATCATCTCCGCCATCATCTCCCTCACTTGAGATAAAGGCCGTACCAAAACGGAAAACGACCACGATACCGAAAGCGCCGTGCAGAAGATCAAGAAGAACACCGACAAGATCTCCAGAGTCAGGCCCAGTCAACGACGCGAGCCCTCGGATGGATGGGTGCCATCGTATGAGGCACAAGAAGAAGTACTCGTTGAACTTGCTGTGCAAAGAAGCCATGGAAATGTGTAGTTGTAAAACGCTTGCCTATGCCTTCGTAACAACGAAGTTTATGGCGCTCACACTTGACCGGGATAGTGTAAGGACAACGGTCTGAGTGTCGCATCGAGAATTTTGACTGGGCCCAAAAGGGGCCATGGATCAGCATGGATGTGGAAGTATATCCCGTAAGAGGAACTAACATGTCATGGAGTGGACGCAACGAACGACAAAGAATGTTGTCAAAATATTGCTTATATGCACACACTTGTTTAAATAATCATAAGGATGAGCACAGAGAGTCTCGATCATCTCGCTGGACCATAAAGTATCATTAGCGTTTGGGTAATACAAACTCTACTTCATCACTCGAACCTGTCGCTGACTTGGTGGTTGCACCTTAATCTTAATCGAGGTCAGGAGCTGAAATTTATCTCTTCCCATGGATCCAAGGCTTTACTGCCGCATCTCCGCTTCTCTATCCTCCCTACCATGATCTCAGATGTGTGAAGCAATATCAACAGACACTTCCTCATCATGTCTATATACTCATTGTAATCCCCCCCCCCCCTTTGCCAAACTTGAATGCATCCTCTTGGTAGCTTACAAGCTTACAAGATTCCCCGAGTAATCATCCTTTACCTCACCCCGAAGTCTCATTCCGTACAAGGTAAGAGATGATAGTGTGATGGTTAGTACGGCATGGCATGGCATGGCACGGCACGGTAGATGCTAAAAAACAACGTGAATTTAGCAGTTTTTTTTTTCTTTTTCTTTTTCAGTTTTTTGTTCAGTTCGAACTTGGGTATGGTTTTTGAGGGGGTTTTGAAAGGTAGATTTTATCTATGGTTTTTTTAACCTTTCTTGTCTAGTGGGTTTTTATATCGACTTTTTTCTTTCTGGTTATTTGGTGTTTCTGTTTTTTCTTCCTGCGAGGTTTTGGGGACTTTGCGGGTTTGGTTTTGATTTTAGGTGGGATGATTCTTTTTGTTTGTTTGTGGAGATTTTGGTTGGGGGGGTTTGGAGTGGGAGTTTGGGATGGGATGGGATGGGGTGGGAGGGAGTGTTGGATTTTTTTGGAGGTGATTTTGTGGAGTGGAGTGGAACGGAATGGAATAGAGGAGAGGACGGTATTGAAGATGAATACCTCTACAGTGATGCGGGGAAGAGTGGGGGTGTTTTTGGATGTTGGGTTGAGGGGGTTGAATGATATCTACGGTTTAGGACGGAGTTGCGGGCATCAATTTGGGCGAAGCTTTTGGTCTTTACACTCTACAATCATATTTGCGATTTCACTAAGAGGTTGATCTGATTTTCAATTTTAAATAAATCTCTTAGGTATCGAACGGAAGAGGTTTTGAAAGAGAGTCACTCGTCAAACCTCATATTAACATCTCCCATTATCAAAGTGTGTTCGACAATGGTCATCAATCTTAAATATCCTGAATCTCTACCACTCGAAAGTCGCTCAATTCACCGACCAAAGCGGTCTACCCATACATGTACATTACTATCCAAAAATTTAACTAATCTAACTGGGCACACCCTCATAGTCCCACCCATCTCCAACTCTTCGCCTTCTCTTACTTTTGGTATTCCGTCTGTTGGCGGCACACTTTATAAACACGGTCAGCGCTGTGATAACAATCACAATGATTCCCGCTACGGTCGGTACGATGACAGCTCTGTTGTGAACATCGACCGTGTTGGATTGATAGGGACACTGCGTGTTGAGCCCCGTCACCCAACAACTTTCAACGTCCAAAGAATTGAAGTTGACCCAAATCGTTGGGTCTTTGTCGTCCGAGCTCGATCGATGAGCCTGAATCACGCTCAGGAGGTGACTATTTTCCAGCGGAGTGAATGGGACACCGAAGTTCTGCTCATTGGCGCATAATTCAGCACTTGTGCTATACGTGCCTTTGTTGGCGGATAATCTCCAAACATAAGGTTCGTCTCTTACGCGGCAGGCGGCGTATTTTCTTTCTGAACAGTCTGCTACATGCCAGCGACCATTTTGGGAGGCATCCATGGCTGCGCATCTCAAATTGTCGGAGTTCGTCTCGTCTGAGCTCACATTCCGTGGTTCTCCTGGTGCCCATGTCCAGATGGACGAGTACGCCACTTGTTGGTAAGGATGAGCATTTATGTCAGCCGTGGTACTCAACAAGGTTTCGTTCAGAAGAGGGGAAATGCCGCATGATGTTAGGTTAGAGATGGAAGGTATCGTCATGTTGTTGAACCCATAAGCTGAGCTCGGAACAAGGATCTGTGATGATACAGCCCACGAGTTGTTTTGTCCAGAAATGGATGTAGTGCTGGGATCAAAAAAGCAGCCTTGGTCGATATTTCCAGACTGACTGTACAGGATCGGTCGATTATTGAGGAAAGCGTTTTGCGGGAAAATGACGTTTTCATCTCCAGAAAAGTTGTAACCGTTCAGCTGCGGATCAATATGACCATAGTTTGCTAGCAACCGGTAAGCATGGCGAAGCTCGACCAGACTCTCGCTCGGCCATCCGTTGTCAGTCGTGAGTTGGCCTTTGGCGTTTTTGGTCGTGTTGAAGTAAACGCTCTGGATGTCGTTCGAGCTGGCGAACCAACTTGAGTTTAAGTTCAAACGATCTGCTGCAAGATTCGTTGGCGTATACAGATAGGAAGAAAGATTTACATTGAGCAGGCTGCTGATAAGCTCTCGAGAAGCTGGTAATGATGATGAATTCAGCTCTTGAGGCGAGGTGCTGAACGGGGTGGCTGCAACATGAAGGTTGAGGTCCAAATAGGTCATAATGGCCTCCAATGTGTTTTGACTGCTGGAAAGGTACTCTGCGAGTACTGCGGAAAGCACCGGAAGATCGATTGAGGTGGTACAAGAATATTGCCCCACTTGTATCAGGCCGTTGACTGGTGAAACTTTGGCAGTAGGTTTAGCGGAAGAGCTGCTGTCCAACTGTGATGGGCTGTTCCCAGCTGCAACGGACGTCGTAGTCGTTCCAACGGAGGTTGTCGGTAAGGATGAGCGTAAAACGCTCGCAGAGACCTGGCGAACGTCCAGATGGTCCGGGAAAAGAGCAGAACCGTTATACAGAATGTCAGGTAATTTGGTAGGCCATGGGTTCACAGCCCGGGCAGTGAGTTGAACCTTGGAAACCGTAACACTTGACTTGCTTGGAGGTGATTGTGTGCTAGAAGCGGAGGCATCAGGATCTAAGACAGACCGAGAAATCTGTATAGGACAGAGACTCCATACTCTGCGTCCCTTGTCCCAATACAGATCGATGACGAATCTTCGGAAGCCAGTGGCTAGCAGATTACTGAAGCATTGCTGAGCTGCTCCATCTTTCGAAGTTTAGCTATAGGACTTGTTTTGGATGCGGCATTATTGCAAGGGGAATGGTGTACCTTCGTAAATATTGTGAGAAAAACAAGCTGCTGATAAGGAGACTCCTGGCCAGGTAACAAAATTCAGAGGGACGGTAATGGTTAGATCTCGTTGTGACTGCAAACAGTTAGCCATGGCCGAGAGAGGAACTAATAGGCCAGGCTCACTAGAAAAGCAGTTGACCAGGGCGGGACCGGCAAGACTCCAAGTTGAGGCGCATACAAGGGCATGGCTACTCTTCAGGACATGTGTAACAAAAGATCATGTGCTTGTACCCCTTGGATGGTAAGTAGATGCATGCTACTTCAAGTTGGCGGTTCATGCCATGGCGCATGTGACGAGCGGTTCTATGCGATAGATATTAAGGCCCAATGAAAAGATGGATACAGACTGATGTTGATGGAGGAGTAACTCTTAACGAAGAACTTGGGAGCTGACGGATGCATATGTCAGTTCAATCGGGTCTCACATCACGTGCAGGCAACTTTTGACTCGCGAGTTTGGTCGCCTACCAAATTGTCTACCGACCGCAAATTCTTTTCTCCGCACACACACACCCACACTCACTCAACATATCATCATTACAAACTTCTCCCACGCGCGTCCACGGTTCAGCTGCTGCGCTCCTGCACACCTGCACACCTATGCACTCCTGCACGATAAAAAGCTGGGACGACTCCTTACGGCACGAGGTCTTTGCAGCTGAACGCGTGCCGTTTGAGTCTCCACACCTTAACGGCCTTCTAAAATCGGGCGGTTTACTAGACTCAACATGCAGGCCGCTGTCACGACTCGGGGTTTGGGCACTTTGGGCTCAAGTGAATGAGATTCCTCCGATGAAAACGGGCTGGGCTGATCTGTTGAATGCCACTTGACAAGATTTGTCGGTACCCCTACCAAGCAGTTACAAGGTTCGAGATCCAATCATAGCTCCAAGGGCAATTGACCTATCAAGCATTCTTAGGCATTCATCGCGTCCCACATATCTGTACGCATGGGGCCTCTTGAGATTTGAAGAATGAGGAGATGAAATGAACCTATTAATAGAACTGCCTTTAGTGCATTCATCTCACTAGAACCGTTGGACGACATTCCTGTTTGTGGTAGGCCACCATTATTACATCATCCATGGATTGAGCACGTCCAACATAATGGCATCCGAAGAAGACACAGGGGTCAAGAGCGAGGCAACCACAGATTGTCGCCTACATTTAAAAATTACATTGGTCTGCAGTAAAGCACTACTATAAAATACGGTGAACATCCATTCTCGAGTCTCTGGGCGGCGAAGGATGGCCCATAGGGGAAACTGATTGACTATGCTGTAATTGGTTTCCCCTCGAGCTCGTTGTGTCTTGTTCATCATTCAAAATATTGACATTGCCAACCTTAATGCCAGGTGGTGACGATGTCTGAGAAGCCAGGATTCCTTGCGATGGAGGCGGCATGCTGCTGCCGTACATAGTCAACGAACCAAATGCCATGTCTCCTCCACCGTTTCCAAAAGGAGCCGGTGTAGATCTGCTCGTACTCCATTGCGGGTTTCTGAAGTGGTCCGCATTCGGAAAGGCTGACATGGACTTACTGAAGTCAGACCGTGAATACGCATCGAACGTCCCGTTAGAGTTGACAAATCCAGTTGTGTTTGGTGGTATGTATGGGTTTGAGTTCCGCCTCTCTTCCCTGTTGTCGTATGACAATGAATGTCGTCCAAATGCGCTATGAGGTGAGACATTGAAAGAATTGTCCGAAGCTAGTGAGGGAGTATCTGCCGACTGGTTCGATTGCACCGAAGGCGAGTGAAGAGGTGTGGGGTAGGTGTTGCCGCTGAATGGGTGTGAATAAAAGTTTTTGTTAGGACCATGGCCGAGATCGAGAGGAGCTGGTGGCGCTTTTGGTGCAAACAGAGAGCCCTGAGAAAACAACGGCAAAGAGGTCATCGAACTGCTCTGGTCGTACGATACCGAATGTCCGGATAATGTGAACGGAGAAGGAAGTACAAGGCTGGGGTTCATTCGAGGAGGAGGAGGAAACTGTGACATCGCGTGGTTGTACTGAGGTAAATGGGTGGCTTGTTGTACTGGTCGATGAACATTGCTCTCATCCCGAGAGTTTCGAGAGTTTTGACGTTTCCTCCTGTTCTGACCCCCGTTCCACCAGTTCTTCACTGCATTATCACTCCGCCCAGGTATTCGTCTTGCAATCTCCGCCCATCTTTTCCCCATTGTGTTTACCAATTCCTCAATCTGACGGCCTTCGTCTGACGTTATGGGCCCATGGTCTAAGCCTGCCTTTAAGTTTTGATGGTACCGCTCTCTACATTGCTTCGGCGATCTTGATTGGATTTGTTGGGATATTCGAACCCAGTTCGAGGGCCCATTCGAATGAACGAGAGCTAGCAGTCGTCGATCCTCATCCTGGGACCAAGGACCTCGGCGGTGAGTAGGCATCCTCGACAGCCACTGGATGTACTCGAAAGGCTGAAGACTTTGGCTTGGCTCGATGTGCTGGGTACAATAAAGGTTTTCTGAGTAGCTGAAGCATGGAGTCAGCTGGTTTGAAGTTTTGGAGGCGGGACGACAAGCGATCCTGAGAAGAGAGAGGAAGAAGAAGAACGAATATAACGACTTGCTGCCGGTTTCCCAGCGAGTCAAACGAGTGTCGAAGCGGCCCATCGTCGGGGCATTACGGCGAATTCTGTCAGTGGTCGGGAAGGAGAAATTTTTGGGGAAAGGAAAAGACGCGAAACTCTGGTGTGGCAAAAGACAGATATAAACCTTCATAATGGTGGAGAATGGACAGTTGAGGGAGTACTTGCTCGCAGCCTCCCAGGACCACGTAATCACCTCAGATCGAACGTCGGTTTGTCGAAGGCTTACGACATTGAAGCCTTCTCCGTCGTTTGCAAAATGGATCTATCAAGGGAAAAGATCGGATGGAAAGTTATAGAAATGAACTGACCTTGAGAACGTCTGGTAACTAGGTAGCGGTAACGTGCTCGCCTAGTTTCCTGATGGGGTAAACTGCTCAAGGGATCCGAGATGATTGACGAGTAGAGAGACGAGATGAATTCCGAAGCTTTCAAGTACTGCGGGTGGAGCGAGGGAATATAGTTGAAGACCGTGGTAAGGGAGAGGCTTAAAGCATGAGTCTGTGTTTGCTGTTGTTGATCGATTTGTTGGAGAGGATTTACAGGCAGGATGATATGTGACAGGAGTCGAGGATTATACAGTAATGTGATGGATGAAGGTGGCGAGATTGGCAAAAATAATATGAGGCTGCATATGGGGGAGGGAAGGGGATATAGATTTACAGAGGGATACATGCAATCCCCTGCCTCACACACTAGGTGAAGAACGCGGAAGAACGGGCTCCCCAGTCTACCAGATCGCTGGTCCTAAAGCACTGACCATAACCGTCATCCGTGCCCGCTCTCCCAGTATCACAATGCTCGAGGCTTCGTATCCTTTCCGGTCATGCACAACCGCCCGCGTTTGGGTCCCCCTAGTCAATGAATGTAAAGCCAGCGTAATCGCCATCCCACGTTGAAATCCGCTACCAGTCTTGACCAATATTCCACGGCACGATTTCTTGGTGTGGGCCGTGGCGTCTTCTTCAAGCGAGCTGTATCTCATTCATCAACCACAAACTATGTCCCTTGTAACGCTCACATCTGTACGATGGCTTCCCTCAAGCCATCGAAAAGATGGAAACTCATTAACCGAATCAGCTGTCGGTTTCAAGTCCATCTCAAGCTTCGACAAGCACATCTATTTGCACTCTGGGAGCCTGTACGGATTTCGGCAGGCACACCACGATCGAGAGCATGTACTACTCCCCTCTCTCTCTCTCCCCACGCCCAAGGATCAAGGGGCCATTCGAGGTCTCAGTCACAGGTTCGCACGAACCTGTCTCTGTGATTTGTATGCACGCAGAAAAGGAGATTATTGATCCAGGACCAGGCCTTGTCGCTCAATTTCCAGCCCAGTAGCTAAACCTCTTCGTCCAAAAGCAATGGACTTTGCAATTGCCTGACAGAGACCATTGTCGGCCCCTCTCCATCTTGTCTCCACATGCGGCTCAATTGCCAACAAAAAAAAAACGCGAGAACCTCAAATCGAGGAGGAGTCGCTGGAGGCAGCGCCAAACGATAAGGCTTCGGCAAGAAAAACGGTGGGGCGATCGGTGCACACGGCTACAGCCAGGACTCACTTTCGATCAGAGCTCGAGCAGTTTTCTGAACATGTCTCCAGCTGATCCAGATGCGTCGGCAAGAAAAAGACCCAGTCCATCAGGCTGCAACGTTGAGATTTGGCGGAAGCTGTCAGATCTTATTATTCAAGGGGGGGGGGAACGGACGAAGAAAGCGTCCACACGCTCGTTCGGTCACACATGGCATGGAGCGATTTCAAACGTCAATCTAGTCCAATGCGTGGAAAGCTGGTGAGAGGGACGTTGGTGGACGGAGCCCCTTTGCAGTTGCAGTCGTACGTAGAGTAATAAGAATAGATTCAAGCGGCTTGATCTTTGGGCCCAGAAAACCGGAATCGCGGTGCTGGGAGACTGGCGTTGCGAAGGCGCCAACGTCCCGGACTCAGCAGGCTTGACCTTAAATTGGCAGCGGGCCAATGAAGAGGGCCGCCCGAAGGACAGGGGGTACCGGTAGATTTGGAATACACGCCAGTGCAAGCGCTCGTTAGGGTTAAGCCGCTGCGAAGCGTTGTCGCTTTGAGCAAGTGGAGCTAGCCCAATAGAGGAATTGCTTAGGGGCCAGTGGAGGGAACAACGCCAGCCCAGCGATTCGATCCTGCGTCCAAGGAACGCTGAGATATCGTCCAGCATCGTGGGCTTTCGCGGGGCAGCCAGCAGCAGCCCGCCTACCGCAGTCACCATGTCCGCGGAGCGAGATGATTTGCTGGTCTTTCTTCCCGACCTTGTCCGTGATACCCATCCTTCAAACGTCCTTCCCTGGCCGTTGAAGGCTTGCTGATGCTCGTTGAAGGCTTGCTGATGCTCGTTGAAGGCTTGCTGATGCTCGTTGAAGGCTTGCTGATGCTCGTTGGCCCACCAGATTCGCGAGAGATACTCTGCTCTCGCCGTGTTTGAATCACTGGCATATAACAATCATAATCTTAATCATAACCATACTCATAATCATAATCATAATCACAATCATAATCATAATCGTAATCATAGTACTCATAATCATACTCATCCATCCCATCAGTGCTTCTTTAATCAATGCTGTCTTACGTGCCCCTGGAGGGCATCCGGCCTGTCTGTCCACTGTCCAGAAACAACGTTGTCCTCATCTGGCAAGCTTGCTTTCATCCACCTCCCCTCCCCATGAGCATGAGCTCGTCGGCGAGACCGAGAGACATGATTGCGGGTCCAGGAGTTGTGCAGCGTGCATCGCAGCCCGCAAGCCATCTCTCAACGGCGCGGGCACGCTATCCTCTATGCAGAAATAAGAGACGAACCCAGGGAAAAATCGCCCGCGACAACGCTCTACGGCATCAGACCACGCCAGCGAGTCGGGATTCTGCACATCACCTAGCCTTTCCAAGGTGCTTGCTTCATCAGAAAGAGGGAAGACTCCAGCCCTGATGCCTGTCTCCTCGCCTAAAGTGGAAATATGCTGAGCTCTTCCAACCACTTACGTCCTAGAGCATTCATCATAGATGAAGGTCGAGACGACTGCTTACGAAACGCACGTAAAAAGCATGTTCCTACGCACGTTCCGCGTGTGCGATGTTGTTGATGGTGACAACTCCAAGGAAATGGATCTGGAACGAGCACAGCAGAATGAACGGATGTTTACGAAGACTGAGATGAGGCTGCATTGGCAGGCAGCATCTCCCACCGTTGGATCCGCCGCCGTAATGCCGGATATCACTCGTCCTACAACAGGGACCCGACGCAACGAATCCAGCTCTCATCGGTGGAAGCTGCGTTGTACACAACTGCATGCAGCCTGATTCGAGTGGACCGACGGAATGGTCAATATCACCAGGATCTGTAATAACAAGAGTAATAGAATCTCGTCGGCCGCCGCCAAAAAGACCGCCTCTCCTTTCGCATTGCCATGGCAAATTGGCATCGATGTTCAAACCTGATATCCGCTCTCTTCACGAGTCTGGCCAGCGACGCTCGAGGCTCGAACCCGTTCGATCGTTACTAGTCACTATGCAAGGACGATGTCTAACTGGGGAAGTTACCGTCCAACTGAATAGCACAGCGCACAGCATACTGGTTTGAACTTCCGTTTCCCCAACCACGAGGTCGTACATGTGGTTTCCTCAACGGGCGCCTTGTTCTCCATTCTCGAACCCCTTTCGAAAACGGAAACTGAACGGCATTGCCACTTAATTCATGGTGAATGCTTTCGCTTACCCTAGAATGCCATATTTATCCCGGGCCGAAAAAGTCGCTTGGCGGTTACGATACGATGGAAACCCGCTGGTGGAAGGCTGAATGTAATCGGGGAAAGCTTCAGGAACCCATCTCACCCACGGAACCTTATCGTCTGTCGTCTCACGTGTCGCCGAAGAGTCGTCGTAAGCGAAAGGAGAGTCAGGAGATGTATTGGTTCTATTTTCTGCATCGTGTCTCAGTGCTTGTAGGAGATCGATGTTGGACAGCCCTTCTAAACAAGATGTGTGGCTTCCTCAAAATGTGGCCGTGGCTTGAAACAAATTGCGATCAGTGGGGCCACCCTGCTATTCTGTTTGTTTCGGGTCGCCATATGCCCTGTAAAGTCTGCGAACTGGGGTTTTCATAGGGGCGGCGTGCCCGGCAAGGGCCGGACAGATCAGATCAGAGCTGGGAGTTTCAAACCGTGGGGAAATAGTTTGAAAAGCAAACGAAGGCTTTGAAGAAATTCCAAATGATGCCTTGTCATTCAGGATCCATGCAAGTCCAGGTAGGTATACATTCGAGACCCTCAAATAGACGAAGTAATCTCTTGTCATTTTATCAATCCACAATATTGAATGGCAATGGGCACCAAACCTAGGCTTCTCTCAAGTCGAAAAAAAGGAATCATTCGGGTGGAAAAATCTTCACCTCTCATGCTCTCGCTACCTACTGATGCTTTGTGGAGCGAAGGCGTGCCCCGTCGCGCTCACGATGGCTAGTCACTAATTATTACGACCACACCTACCTAACATATGCTCCACTCACACCCACAGCAAAGCCTTTCTGCCAGCAAGCAAGCCTCGTCCATCAGAATACCGTTGATCAATTCCCTCGCAGTCTGAAGTCATTTTCCAACATAAAGAGAGCCTGGATTGAGGATCAATATACATCAGCTTTTGACCACCTTCCTCGTATCAAATCACCATAAACTTGTCAACGTCCATCTCGAATTGAACATGAGCGCAGCTGGCTCGGGCGATCGTTGCAAGGTTTCCCTTGGGCTTGTTGGCCAACGTATTCGCGCTTCTGTATCCAATGATGTCGCTCTGATCCGCTGAGCTACTTACTCGGTGAGGTGACCAGACAGCTTTCGGTGCCTTTCGCTGGCGCACAACTCTTGCATTCAAATCTGTTTTTTGCAGTATGTGTGTCTTCCGGCGCAAACCATGCAAAGTCGTCCTTGTGCCTTTTCCCATCCCGTCTCGTTGCGTCGCGCCATCATCGAGACTGAGATTCAAGAAGCGGTGCTGTTAGTGGACGAGGCGATCAAACCGACCCAAGCCACGAAGCCTTGATTATCGTGAGCTGCGTCCAACCTTCGCGGCACATCTTCTCGTCCAACAAGGATGATGAGGGACAATGCCTGTCCCAGATCCCGAGGATCGAGACGGGCCATCGTTGCTGTGAGTTGTTGGAGTGAAAGTGATATCTGCCAAGGCGCCGTCCTCCCCCACCTCCTCGGCATACGATCAGGCCTTTTGTTGGTGACCTTAAGCTTGATGGAGACCTTGCTCGTCTTTAGCTGCTCAGATGTTGGACCGCAGCATCAACGCCGATTACATCGTGTCCCTAGCCGGCTGACTGCAGTAAACGCGCCGTTGGATCCTACATGTCCGGCAGACTCGCTGCGTCTCATGTTCCTCCACCAATCAATATCGAGAGAAGCATCGCTTTCTGCCAGGATGGAGGAGATGCCTCCACCAGCTGTATCCGTATGTAAGTCCTCTTCCTACCAGTACTGATGCGCCGGAATAATCCTATTGATTCCTGGGCAGGGTCATCCTGCATCTGATCGAAATCATGCCGCCTCAGATCTTGCTCGGTAACATGCCGCCTAAACGCAGATCTTCACTCAGAGACGGCAATCATGTAGATCTGGCAGTGGTGAAGTTGACCAGCAGGTGTAACAGCGCCGTTGTCACAGGACGACCCCCTCTATCAAGATCCTGTGCAATGATGTCGAGATCTTACACGGCTACGTGCATACAGACAACGAGAAAGTGGCAAAAGATATCCCTTGCCCTAAGCGCGTCCGAGACAACGTTCCTCTCGCAGCGATTCGATCTCTCTGGCCAACGATAACGATGATCTGACAATTTGCGCCAAAAGCAATTCGAGACACATGTCAGGGCAACAATATACTTGACAAAGGAGACCGCAAACACACTGTTCTCTTTCATATTTGCTAACAAAGGATGACTGCTATATAGCATCAGTCACCCTATCTGTAATTAGAAGATCAATCACATAGATAATGCATATCTCATCATAATAGCCATATTCAAGTAATATAGCCATTTTGATTTGACTCAGGTATCTCTCAACATCGACCCACTCGCGCAAGGCGGTTGGGATTCTGTCCGGAGCGTCACACGATCTGGATCAGAGCTACTAACCCCCAGCTGGTTCGCATCTCGCGCCAATCTGGAGTCTTGGGCATTTGCTTTTTCTTTCTTATGTCTCACTTCTTGTCAGGTACCTTGCCAAGCGGGAAAAGGAAACACAAGAGACGTGTCACTACGAGATCTTCTTTGGCATTATTGCGAATTTCAGGCACCACATCATATTCCTTTTTTCAGACCCCACACTTCCATCCACAATCTCCCCGAAACCCCAGCAACGGCTTGTCTTCACGAAGGAATAACGGGAAGATCTAAGATGATGTAGGGATGAACCTTTCGTATGGGTTCAAAATCTCATTGTTTCCACAACAGCGCCATTAAACCCGTTGAGCTGGTATCTTCCTTGCAGACAGAGTACAACACTTTGTCATGAACCATGTCGGATGAGGCTGAGCTCTGCCAAACTGGACCATCTTTCCCGACAAAACCCGGAGCTCCAAACACCCAAATCTCCGTTCTTGTACATGAAAATGGGTGTCTGAACATCAATCATCATATTTAGAGACTGACGGTGTTTTACTCCACGGCTCAACTGGCTGAATGAGAAGCTCGCCAACAGGCCATGCCTTGCAAACAGCACACCCCCATCGAAGCTATGACTATCCCCTCCTCTTGCCGTGGAATCATCCTGTCTCTCTTCCTCCTTCAGCCAACTCCTGTGCCCAGTCGCCTCCTACCTCATTGTCGTATGCAAAGACCTCAACAACACCCGGAGTAACCTAACTTCCACCATGTCTCTCCCCCCCAAACAAAAACAAAAACAAAAAATCCAAACCGCACGCCTAGTTTCACAGAGGTCCCTCAGTAAAAGCCAGCCAGGATGGCCCATTCCACATCTCAATATAGACAAATGAGTATGACAATTCTCCTCCCTTAAATCTACTAGCCAATTTCAAAGTCTGAGAAGACATGGGATTCGAAGCGTGCTGCGTGATAAATAGGGTTTTTTTCTCTCTTTCCGTTTACTACGCTCCGCCTTCAATTGGGGCTAATATCAGGCCGGCCCTATACTCGTCCAATCTAATCCATCCAAAGATCTCAATAGACGAGGTTTTCTAAACATTATCTTCTTATGAAATGAAGACGATAGTAAGACGGATATAATACTTCTTACTTAGAAGTCTAATCGGGAGTACCTCTTTAAAAGTAAATAAAGATACTATATAGCTTTTATTTTATAGTCGGATATTTTATCTAGATAGTTACAAAGCTATAGTATAGTCTAGTAGCTAGCTTTATAATAGTTTTTATTTAATATATATATAAAGTATCCTTAGACTCTTAAAAAGTTAAAATTAGAATTTTCTTATTTTAAGAAGATATATTATTAGATTCTATTTATAATATTATAGATATAGAGTCTAGACTCTAGACTCTAGTTACTAGATCCTATACCCTTAATATAATACTCTATCTAAATAATTTAATCCTCTATCTCTCTAGTATAATAAAGAATAGTCTCTAGCTAACTTTAAAGTTGAAGTACTAGTAAAGTAAAGTAGAGAATTCTAGTTATTATATAAGTCTAGAAATTAGTATAAAATTTAAAAAGTAATATCTTAAATCTATACTTATAAGTTACTTTAAAAGCCTTAATGATTATTACTTACTATTAATTAGTATTAACTATATCCTACTTAAAAACCTTTTTTTTTAGTTTTCAACTATAATTATTAATCTATAATTTATAACTTTATTACTATATTACTTAATAGTAATACTAACTACTACTAGAGAGATCTTTTTTCTTAGACTCTACTTAGCTCCTAAGTCCTTATAAAGAATAAAAATAGATAGATACTAAATCTACCCCTAATCTACTTATTTCTACCCCTAATCTATCTTATTTCTACCCCCGCCTAGAATCTAGAGGGGGATCCCCTATTTTATAGGCGCCTAAGTTACTTCACAATTAATAATATTATAGTAGTTGCGCTATATTATATATTATACTTAAAGCCGACTAAATATAATAGCGCTAGGCTATACTCTACGTTTATAGTCGTATACTAAATAGGTAGGCCCTCCAACGGTACGGTTTGGAACCGCGCGGTTCGGTTAGGTTCGGGTTAGGGTTGGGTTTTAGGGTTAGGTTTTAGTATTAGAAACCGAACCTAAACCAAACCGTTTGTTTAGAAACCTAAACCGTTAAATAGGTTCGGTTTTTTCTATACTAAACCTATAAGTTTTAACTAGAAACTACTATATCTTTAGATCTACTATACTTATTTTAGTTTTTTAAATATAGAAAATACTCTCTAGGTAATTTTCTATCTTTTAAGTATAAAATATATTAATAAATCCTTAAATATTAATCCTAGTAAGTCACGTTTTAAACCGTCGGGTTGAAATAGTTTGGTTTTTTACTTTTATAAAAAACCTAACCCTAAACCAACCCAAACCGTTTAAAAACCTAACCCGTTAGGGTTGGGTTTTAAGTCCTAAAACCCGGACTGAACCGCACCGTTGGGGACCCTATAAATAGGGGGTCTAACCCCCTACTTATTAGCGGGTAACGCTATTTTACTTAATCCTATTATATAGATAGCTTATTTTGGTTTGATACCTTATTTGCGTATAGATTAAGTTAAATAGCTATAATATAATATAGTCGCACGCGATTTAGGCGGTCTAACCGCCTAGATTGTAGTAGGGTCTACTATTAGGGGCTGGCGCCCTTGGGAAGGTTAGGGCTCGAGGCTTATAGGATATATAGGCCAAAGTAGAGACCGGTAGATAGTACGCGGACTACGAGACTATATAGCCGGCCTAATCCCTCCTCCTACTTTATACTTTAGTTAACTTAGCTTTATCTACTACCTTAATCCTCGTATATATAGGGTTACCCCGTAATATTAAGTCAACTCTTTTTTTCTACTTACGAAGCAACTCTCTCTACTATAAATAACCCGGACGACGAGGGTTTTCCCTCGCTCCCCGGCTCTATAGATACAAGATAGGACGGCGGTAGTCCTTCCGTCTAGCTACTCCCTACCCAATATACCTCTACGATCCAACAACTAGTCGCCGCCTAAAGACTTACGGAGAATAAGCTAAACGCGGCGGAGGTAGCTTTTAATAACTAGAGGAGCTAGGATAAGAAACTACGCGAACTAGTCGACGCCCTTTAAGCGTTCGCCTCCCGCGAGACCGTAGCGCCCGTCTACGATAGACCGGATACTATAGGTCCTTGGGAATAGAAGCCTCCTATATAGGATAGTACCGTAGCTACTTTCTACGACTTTCTTATTTAGTTATAGAGCTCCTACTAAGTACGCTCCGGCCTTAAACTAGCGCTCTCCGCCCCCTACTACTAGGACTATATCAACAACTACCTCCCGTACGATAAGCGCGTAAGGTTATATAACTTTTAGATAGCGGGCGGCGCCTTGGAAAGCCGGGACCCCGAGGAGTTCTTCACGGTACTCGAGGCTACCTTTGCGGACTCTATAGAAAAAACGAAGGCTTTAGAAAACCTTATAAGGTTAAGGTACTAGGACGGCTAACTATAGTACGAATACTAGCTAGTTTTCGACGAACTCCTATACGTATCGGACGGGACCTACTAGGATAATACGGTAAAGATTATATATCTAAAGAAAACATTTTCTAACTAGGTCGCTATAAGCACGGTCCCTATATAGTATATACCGTAGTACGCCGGTTTCTATACGGAGGTCGGACGTATTATAGCTAATTATAAGAATACCTCCTAGTTCGCTACTAAGAACCGAATATAGCTCTCTAGGCCAAAGTCCTTAGAGCCCGGCACGGTTAGGTCGTACGCCGGCCCTAGCGGAATAACCAACTTTCGCCCTAATACTAGGCCCTAGACGGAGCCGGTCGATACTATAATAACCGCTACCCGGGTTTAAATAAGTAGATAGCGCTCCGCTATAAGCTTATCGCAACGGTAGCCTAACCCTATTAGCTCCTCCAAGGCCCCTGCCCGCGCTAAGTAGGTTACTAAAGCGGAGCTTAACTTAAGACGGAAGCGAGGACTCTACTTCCGGTATAGAGGGAGCGGATACTAGTCGAATAACTACGTCTACCGCGCCGCTCTAAACCCCGCAAAGGCCTCCTCTAGATACGTTAACGTATCTACTCTCCTCTCCGCACTAGATACCCCTCCTATATTAGAGGACTCCGAGCCGGAAGAGGCGGGAAAAGTATAGCTCCCTATTATAGTTAGGATAAGAGAGCTAAGAGAGTACTTAAGTAGGGCTAGTAATTATACCAGGCAAGAATGAACGGGAGGAGTATATTTATAGACGTTTACCTAAATAATAATATTACTTCTTCTATATTTACCCTAATCGATAAAGGCTGCGAGTACTATACTATAATAAGTAATAACCTAATAAGGAGACTCGGACTCCGTCTAGTTAACAACGCTTCGCGTCGAATACGTAGTACTACGAAGGTAATAACGGATACTAAGATTAGAGGGGTAGTCGGGTTCCGGATAAATATAGGCGGATTCCGCTAGAACGTATACGTATACGTCGTACCCAACCTATCCTACGACTTGATCCTAGGCAACCTATAGAAGGCCTATAATATAATCCGGATAGCGCCCGATTAGGGCCGGCTCTAGTACGGCCGTAGTCTATAGTAGATTGCGGAGCGTTACCGCTATAAAGAATATAAGCCCGCGGGAATATCCGCGGCCTCTACTATAGACGGTACGATAGCCGTATCTACTTATATTACGGAGCGTTACCGCTACGAGGAATATTAGCCCGCGGGAATATCCGCGGCCTCTACTATAGACGGTACGATAGCCATATCTACTTATCTAGGCTCGGAGCGCGAGTACAAGCGGCCTTTTACTAAGGAGGCCGCCCGAGAGCGATTGGAGGCTAAGGTAGAAGCGACGGACCTAGCGTCGGTAGCTTTAGCTATACTTATACCTCAACCGGGATATCCCGCTAACTCTAATACGCGCGAGTATAAGCGGCCTTTTACTACGGAGGCCGCCCTAGAGCGATCGGAGGCTAAGATAGAAGCGATAGATATAGCGTTAGTAGCCTTAGCGGTACTTATACCTTAACTAGGATATCCTGCTAACTCTAATATACGCGAGTACAAGTAGCCTTTTACTATAGGGGCCGCGTCCTAGAAGACGGGTTCCGCCTATTTTAGTACGATAGCCCCTCGGCCGGGATACCTACCTAAGTTAGGAGTTAGTAGGCCCAACCCCTAGTCTAGAGACTACTATACGGTACGGAACTCCGGTCTAGAATAGTCGGACTCCGCCTCCTATATTACGATAGCTAGTTTCTCCCGGGATACGAAAACGTGGATTACCGTAGTAAATATAGAAGACGTACTTAAGGCCTTAGACGATAAGCCCCCTACTACGACGGCGTAGCTTAAGAAGTAGCTACCTCTAGAGATCTACGACCTTACCCCGCTATTTTCTAGCCGGGAGGCTAAGAAGCTAGCCCCCTTCCGCCCCGATATTAACTACAAGATTAAACTCCGGACAAAGGCGGACGGGTCCCTAGAGATACTATCCTAGGGCCTACTATATAGGATGTCTAAAGAGAAACTACTAGTACTATATAAGATACTTAATAACCTCTTAGTAAAAGGGTTTATCTAGCTATCGACTTCGAACGGTAGGTCTCCGGTCCTATTTATCCGGAAGGCGTCTAGCGGCCTTAGATTCTACTACGATTACCGAGCCCTTAATACCGTAACCAAGGCCGACCGCTACCCTCTACCGCTTATTTTAGAGACCTTACGAAACCTAACAGGGGCTACCTAGTTAATAAAGGTCGACGTCGTCTCCGCGTTCTAGAAGCTACGCGTGGCAAAAGGGTACGAGTTCAAAACCGCGTTCCGAACGCGATATAGGCTATTCGAATAGCTAGTAACCCCGTTCGGTTTGGCCGGGGCCCCGGCTAGTTTCTAGCGGTATATTAATACCGTATTACGTGAATACCTAGACGATTACTACTCCGTATATATAGATAACGTTTTGATCTATTCTACTAGTTCCTATAAGGACTATTTCTAGAAGGTTTAAACCGTTCTCCGGAAGCTTTTAGCCGCGGGCCTATACCTAGATCCTATAAAATCGGAGTTCGTAAAGAAAAGGATTAAGTATCTAGGCTTTATCGTATATACCGACGGAAAAGGGTTGGAGGCCGACCTAGATAAGGTAGAGGCTATCTAGGTATAGTAGCCCCCTAGGATATAGAGGGAGGTTAGACGATTCCTAGGCTTTATAAACTATTACTAAGTCTTCGTACCGGAATATTCAAGGATTACCGCGCTATTAACGGTACTAACCGGCCGAAACGCGTCGTTCTCCTAGGATAAGTAAGCTAAGGAAGTATTTTAGAGGCTTAAGAACGTTTTCACGTATACTCCGGTCCTTCGATAGTAGGACCCGTCCCTCTCTATATTCGTCGAGGCGGACTATAGCGGCTTAGTACTAGGGGGCGCCCTTAGCTAGGAAACGGGCGGAGTCCGGCGTCCCGTAGCCTTCTATAGCGAGAAGCTAAATACCGCCGAAATCAACTATAATATCTATAATAAGGAGCTTCTAGCCGTGGTCTAGTACCTTTAATACTAGGATAGCGAGCTTCGGGGCGCGGGCTACTTTATAGTCCTTACCGATTACCGAAACCTAGAGTACTTTATAAAGAAGTAGAAGCTATCCAAACGCTAGGCGCGGTAGGTAGAGACCTTAATAAGATATAAGTTCTCTATAGTCTATCGGCTAGGGGCCGAGGCCGTTATTCCTAACGCCTTATCCCGGTACGACTATATTACGGAAACCTAGTAGTTGAACGTAATTATAAAGAATCTATTAATATTATTGTTTTTACTATTACTACTAAACTATTATACTTATAGTAAGGCCGTACCTTCTCGTACTTGCCGAGCTCCTTCGGCTATAATGTCCGAGCTCCCTCGGCTATATATCCTATCTATATTAATCCGTAATATCTCCCCTCTCTAGGTAAGATCGCAACGTCCTCGTTACTTATAATAAATTCTTTTTTTTTTTGTTTTCCTTTTCTTCGTACTCTTCGTAGCCCTTTGGCGTTTCCGTTATCCGTTATCCGTTATCTATTTATTTAACCTCTCGCTATCTATAGTCTTAAACTCCGCTACTACTATCTCCTCCGTATATACTCGGTAGTAGGTACTAGTATAGCTAGTATCCG
Organism: Venturia aucupariae; assembly: GCA_003693225.1. Taxonomy (NCBI): domain Eukaryota; kingdom Fungi; phylum Ascomycota; class Dothideomycetes; order Venturiales; family Venturiaceae; genus Venturia; species Venturia aucupariae. The sequence continues at coordinate 134,186 of QWZN01000099.1, forward strand.
CGTAGCTATATATAGCCGTCTCCAATTTGTAGGCGCTTAGGTGCGGGTAGACCGGTCTAGAATAGCTCGTAGTTGCCCGTATTAACGCTAGATAATACTTAGTTAGTAATTTCCTCTTCTTGTCCGACTGTATCTACGACGGCGACGAGGTTAGTCGCGAAAGTATTACGTAGCTTCGTCTACCTCTCTAGGCCTTTACCGATTAGTACGATAGCGTCCTATAGCTACGATCTACCGTCCGATAAGACGATTGGTTATAGGACTACGCGCTAGAATTCTCCGGAGTTAGTAATAAGTTAAGTACCGGATTCTACTATATCTTTAACTAGGATTATAAGTACCTTAAGGTCCGCCTCTAAAGCTTTCTTATTCTTTTTAGTACGCTCGAGTTGTAGCTTCAATTCTTCCTCCTTTATATTACTACGCGCGAGCTACTCTACTCCGGACTACTCGAGGTTTGAGATAGTTACTTAAAGGTCCTCGATAGAGTTTCCGGGAGGTATATAGTCCTCTAGTACAACTTTACCTCCGTTGCTAACTATTATCTACCTCTTAGGTTTAGTAAGAATCGCGGGTAGCTTTATAGTAGAGTCCGGCGCGGTAGTTATTAGGCGAGGTATATATTGGCTAGCTGGTAATACGGGCTACGAAGATAGTATTTAGTATCGGTGTATAGTAGTTAGAGATAGAGGAACCGCAAACTTAGAAGAAGGTAATAGCGCGGCTATCGGGAAGGTAGGAGCGCTAGACGGGTAGACAGGGCTAGCGTATAAACTAGTACGAGTAGTCTATATAGAGGAGTCGTAGTCGCTCGGGACACGCAAGCGGCCTATTCCTTTCGTACCTCCGGTAGTAGCTCGGCTCTTACTCTTTTTCTTCGAAGCTACTACGACCTTAGAGGACTCCGCTAGTACGGGTATAATATCTTCGTCATCTACTTCGATAGCGCTTAATACGACGATACTACTCGCTAGCCGGGTTACGACTATTATAGACGTATTTAGGACTACTAGAAAGTCTCTAATTTCGGAGACTACGAAGTCCTTCTCGTACTTTAGGGTTGGCTAGTACTGCTCCGTAGCCTTCTCGGGATACTTTAGGGTAACCTTACGCAAGATCGTAGTCTCGGAGTCCTATACGAAAGCTTGTAGTAGTAGGGTAGTTGCGCTAGTATTCGTCTAGTAGATATCGAACTAGGTTAACTCCTATTTACGTCTTGCTCCGCCTAGCGTAGTAACTAGGAATAGGGCGCTAGCGTAGCTGTCCGTAGTTATCTAGATCTATAGTTTCGTAGGTCGATATCGGACTCGATATAAGTTCCGTATCTATTCGGCTTCCGCGGTGCCCTTATAGATACGGTATTTATCGCTAAAGTTAGTAAATATATTCGGTACCCGTGATCCCGTACCGGTAAGGATCTCGGTTTGGATTACGTAGTACTAATCCTATAGGGCCTAGGCGTTTAGTATCTTTACTACGGACTAACCGACGAGGACGTTCTTCTTCGTAATAGCTTGTCTATCGTAGTACGGGGGATAGGTTATCTATAGAGGCTAATCGTCTACCTTATCTAGTATCTTATCGAGCTTACTAACGTCGAAGTTAGGGATATAGTCGTATATATCTTCGTACTCGATACTTAATATTATCCAACCCTAAGCTTCCCGCGAGGCGTCGTACTCGTAGTACTATATTAGTAACTTATACGGAGTACTATAGGTAGTCGTAGGCGAGTTCTAGTAGGTATCCTCCGGGCATAGGCGCTCGCCTATAAAGGTATACGTTATACGTTAAAGGTAGTTACTCGTAGAGGGGAACTTTATACCTTTAAGGAGGCCTAGTCTAGTTGCGAGGAGGTTGAATCCTTCGATCTCGAAGGTAGTCGGGTATACTACCGCGATCTCTCGGTTACTATATACTACGCTTCTTACGTCGATAAATTAAGTAGCTGTAGCGTCGGCTATATACACGTTCGCGTTTAGGTAGTATTCGATTGGTCCCTCGTATATCAACTAGTTACCGTATTCGCTTAACTTACCGGCTGGGTTTAACTTCTTAGAGACGCGTAAGTAGTATTCGTCGTCTACTAACGGGATAAGATAGTCGTGTACTCCCTATAGGAATTGCACGCCTAGGACGTTATTAAACGCGCTACTTGCGGTAAAGTTATACGTGGTTATTATAGCTAAGGCGGTTAAGTTTATTATAAGCGCGTTCTAGATACGTACGAGGACGAGGCCGCATAGGATTAACTATCGTAGCTTAATACGTCTAGATTCGGACCAAGTAATATATAGCTCCGGGTCTTCCGACTACTTGGTTATAGAGGGATCGACGAGGAAGAATCGGTAGAGAGCGTTAACGAAGTAGACGTAGCCTAGGTAGCGTCTTACGTATTATAACTACTCTTCGAATAAGATCGTAGCCTCCGCGTATCCTATACGGTCTATCTCCTACTTATTTCTAGGAGAGAGGCCCGACTTATTAATTACCGTATAGATACGGATAAGTAGGGCGTCCTAGCGTAGTAGTACGAAGCCGCGTATCTTAAGCGGGTCTCCGGAGGGGTTAAAGGGTAGATTACTATTAATTAGCTAGTCGAAGTCTTCGAGGTTCTACGCGAGGTATAGCTACGTAAGGCGAGCTTTCTAGGCGGCTACGATCTTAGTCAAGCCTAAGGAGAAGAATACGCCGGCTAGCTATTCGAGGTCGTAAAGGGTACCGTCTATCGCGAAACGTACCTAGTACGTATTGTCCTTAATAGATCCTTTAGTAGCAATTACTTCCCGTAGTACTTCGAACTAGGTATAGGTTAGGTTCGACTCTACGCGTAAGTTACTACGAATATAGAGTAGCTCCTCGGAATAAGAGAGGCCGCCGCGTTCGAATAGAGTTACTTCTTTAGAGCTAGCGAAGTCCGGGAGTTTTCCTAGGGATAGTAGCGCCTCGACGAGTTCGTAGTTCTACGGAACGTATATACGAGGTCCGAATACTACTATACGCGCTACGTCTAGATAGATCGGGTCGCGTTCTCTTACGTTATCCTTGTTGCCCAAGTCCGCGGTTTATACGGTAAGTTTTTGCGCGAAAAGTTCCGTACTCTAAGTAAATACCGTAGCTCGTATATGTCCGTCGGTAAGCAAGTAGTAGTTATACTTATACGGAGAATCGCTAAACTTGTATAATATACCCAAGTATCCTTACTCTTATAGTAGTACTCCGAAACCCCGTAGGAGTAATTCTATAAGGAAGTCTATATTATTCTTACGTTCGTACTCGTCTACGGGCTCTAGTAGAGGGAGCCTCGCTTTTCGTTTATTCGCTACCGTAACTAATAGAGAAGGGCTTGAGGCGTTGGATCGCGGGAACTTCTTACTAGGTGGCGTAATAGTACTAAATAAAGGCTGTAGGGGGACGCTAGATCCGCTTTAGAAGTAACTAAATGCGGTATCGGGTCGGTCCTAGAATCTAGGGGTTAAGTAACTGTCTTTGTCACGGTAGCCTTCGTCTATATAGTAGTATTTTATAGAAAGGGTTTAGAGGGTTTATTATAAAGACTATAGGAAAATTCGTAATAGTACGTGATACTTACGTGATACTTACGTGATAATACGGATTAGGTAATAATTTTCTTAGATCGCGTCTACGTAGATCTCGGCTAAGCTAGATCTAACCGACTAGATCGCGCCTAGATATAATAGCGTATAATTATAGGGTAAGAGATAGGTAACTAATAGGTAACGGATATAGGAAGGTAGGGGTATATACGAGGTAAAATATCTTTATAAAATACTAAACCCCGAACTCCTCGTAATAAATTATAATAGGAAAGTACGTAGGCGCACGAGAATACCGCTAGCTTTTCTACGGGGGTTTCGGCGGGTTTGCTCGGTAGGTTGCTCGCGTAGTTACTCGGCGGGTTACTCGCGTAGTTGCTTAGCTACTATAGCTAGGCTCGCTTATAAGGCTTCTTATTCCCTCTAGGCTTCTCCGCGTTAACGGCGCTACTACCTTTTCGATACCTTCTTTACCTAAACGGGATACTTCTCGTCGAACTCCGCTATAAGCTCCTTCGCGTTATCTAGGTCGTCTTTAGAGTACTATATATTATTCGCTAGTCCCTAGCCGAGCTATTTTACAAGGTATTATTTATAGCCTACGTCTGTAAATCTACGGTCGAGGAGTCTCTCGATAGTATAGACTAGGATACCGTCTTCGTCGACTTCCTCGGGTCCCGGTTCTAGGTAAGGTTCCCTATAGAATAGGTTAGGACCTAACGGGGCTAGTTCGAGCTACGCGATAGAGACTACGGGGTAGATACGTATATATTCGGGTAGTTCGAGCTCGTATACTAGGTCTGAGATCCTTCGCTTTACTAACGCTCTAATACGCTAGTTCGAATATTTGCGGTAGGAGTATCCCGGGACCTTATAGCCGTAGTATAGCCTTAGGTATACTATGTCGCCTCGCTTAAAACGGAGCGGTTTATGCTTCGCGTCGTATCGCATTTTCATATAAACGTTTGCGAAGGCTACTACCTCCTCTACTATATCCCTAAACTACTACCGTAGCGATAAGTAGTTAGCTGCGGATAGGGACGTAAGGGCCGGGAATATATTATTAGGTTAGAACCCGAAAAGGATCTAGTATAGGGATAGTCCCGTAGTTACGTTTGCGCTAGTATTTATATACTACTAAATATATACTAAGAACTCGAGCTATTCGTAGTTAGGGTTAGTAGTAATCTCGTATCGGAGCGCGATCTCGACCGTCTAGTTAGTTCTCTCGCTCTATCCGTCGGTCTGCGGGTAATAAGCGGTGGAGAATATAAGGCTAGTACGTATAAGTTTAAATATTGACTTCTATAGTAGGTCTATAAACTTTAGATCTCGATCGGATACGATCTACGATAGTACTCCCTAGTTAGTAGCTTTTAATTCCTGAAGGAGTACGGCTACCTACTTATCCGCGGTCTACGTAGTAGTGCCCGGAATTAGTAGGATTACCTTCGAAGCTTTATACGTAATCGTAAGTAAGGTATCGTAGCTATTCGATATAGTTGGAGGGAGGTTCGTAATAAAGTCTAGCGTGATCGTCTAGAAGGGTACTAGTAACGTTTGGATTGGATAAAGTTCGCTAAAGGGGACGTGTCTCTTCGTCTAGTTAATATTATACTTAGGGTAGTATTCGATATATTTCTTTAACGATCGGCTTATTCGCCTAATATAGAATAATAAGGATACCTAGTCGTATATTCTATAGTAGCCTTAATAATAGTAATAATCGTGGCCAAGCGTATAGATATCTTATTCGTATAGGCCGGGGATATATAGGCGTTCGTAGCCGTTCTACTTATCCGTATAAAATATCAGCCCTTTCCGTTCGAAGAATCTTAGCCCTAGTAGAGGTTGATCGGGTAGATCTTGCGGGTCTTCGTAGTCTAGTCGTAGTAGTACGGCGGGGAAAGGTACGCGATCGTCTTCGGAGGTACGGACAGGGGATATAAGGCGGGGTACTACGGGAAGGGGATCGGTTAGGATACTTCTACTATAAAGCTAAGCGTAGATCTTGCGCTAGTAAGGGTCCTTAGCGTAGCCGAGTCTTATACGTTCCTTAAAGCTATCCGATATCTCGACTAAGGTTATATAGTAGATCCCTAGGGCTACTACGTCTTCGAGGTCGTCGCTATAGTCGAGCTCGGGGGTCTTGCGTCGGAGACGGCTAAGGGTATCGGGGATAATATAGTTCTTCCCGGGTTAGTATACGAACTCGAGGCCCTTAAACGTAGAAATAAAGGCGCTCGTAGTTGCGAGCTTTATACTCAACCTATCGAGGTTTACCGTTTTGTTTAGGTTCGTCTACGTCGCGATTACTATAATAGCTTTATAGTCCGTAAAGAGGTACGTCTTTGCGGACGAGCGGATAATATACGCGACTTTTCGTAGTAGCTAGTAAATACTAGCGACTTCGAGCTCTGTCGGCTAGTAGCGTTAGGCTATAGGGGTAAGAGACTTCGAAAGGAAAAGGATAGGTTGGATCTTATAAGTAGGGAATATACTCGCTTTGTATATAGTCGCGCTTTATAGGGAGCTATCGTCGTTTTTAAACTAAACGGTCTCTTCTACTAGTAACGGGTCTAGATCGCCTTTAACGTAGTAGAGTATCGCGCTATAGCCTTCCTCGCGTAATATATCGACGTCGGCGTAGAGTATTCTAGCCCCGTCGTAATAGTATAGCGTTCGGTTCTTATATATCTCGTCTTAGATAGCTTAGAAGGCTTGCTCTAGCTCCGTAGTCGCGCTAACAATAGTACGACTTGCGTAGGCTTTGCGGCCTAGGCCTTTAGGGGGTACTTCCTTAAGTAGGCGAGTCTTCTTCTCCTAGAGGACCTCGTTCAGCTACGTGTAGTAGGGTACGTTATAGCGTAGGTATCCCGTCAAGCCTACCGCGGACTCTAATTCGGATAGCCTACGCGGGAACGCGAGGTTGCGTACCGCCGCGATCTTCTCGACTTACGTACTTAACCTATAGGCGTTTACGTGGGTGCCTAACAGCCTTATAGAAGGGTATCTAAGAAAGCTTTTAAGAGGGGCGAGGGAGAACCCGAAGTACGAGAGTTTAGTAAATACCTTACATAGGTATACGTAATACTCGTCTAACGTAACCGAAGCTACGCGGATATCGTTAACGTAACCTTCTATAAAGTCGAACTCGTTTAGGATTTTGTCGAGGTTCCGCTAAACGTACTATACGGAGTTATAATAGCCTATAATAAGAACGTAGAATATCTCTTACCCTTAGTAGGTATTTACGACGAACTTATAGCGATCTTCCTCCTTGATTAGCTATTAGTAGAAGAAGCTAAGGCCGTCGAATACTAAGATAAATTTCTTAGTCCGTAGTTAGGCTAAAAAGTCTTCTTATAAGGGAAGAGGGTACAAGTCTTTAATACTAATCGTATTAAGGCCGCGTAGGTCTACGACTACCCGTAGTTTATACTTAACTAAGCCGTCTTCTTGCGGGACGTTACGCTATACTACGAAGACGGGGAAGGCGAATAGAGTCGGCTTAGTCGTTTATAAGAGTTTGCCGTCTTTTATAAGGCCGTCGAAGACGCGATTAATCTCTTCCCGTACTTCTTTATAAGGTTTATAGATACGCGTATCGAGCTTAGGATTTTCTTTGAATTCGGATAGGATAGGGATACTCGCCTAGTTCTTATCGGGGACTTTGATAACGGAGTTCTTCGTAGCCTATAGTTCTAGGAACTCGTTTACTACCGCGGCTATTCTATTCACCGTATCGGGCGGTCCGAATACCGTTACGCCGTTAGCTAGCTACGTTTCGGGCCCAGTCTCGTCCGGAGGGGGTATTACTACGAGGTAGTAATTATCCGCCAATAGGCTATAGTATCCCTCGTATTGGTATTCCGAAAGGATAGTAAGCGAGGCTCCGCGGGGTACCGTAACGTCGCGTAGACCGTCGTTCCGAGCTAGGACGTAGGAGAACTACTCGTCCGTAACTTAGCTATATAGGCGGCCTTCTACGTTAAAGAGTCTACAAAGGCTATCGGAATCGTAAGGTCGGAATTCGAAATTCCTCCCTATAGGTAGTTGGAGCCGTTTGACTAGTACGAGCATTACTAAGGTACGAGGGATTATAGTAGCTTCGGCGGCTAATACGCGGTATTCGCTAAAGCAAGGTCGTCGGGGTAATATATCTATTACGGCGCGCGCGCTCCCGTACTACGTAAAAATTGCTTCTTAGGAGGTTATAAGGAGATCGATACCGTATAGAAGTAGTATATTAATTCTAAGTAGTAGCCCTACGCCGAAGTCTTCTACGATCCTAACTTCGAATTTTAGTTCTAAAAGGACTCGATTACCCTTAGGAGTTGTAGCGGGTATAAACGCGGTAATTATAGCCTTATACGTCGTACTAGCGCTACCGGTCACGCCCGTAAGTAGCTATAGAGTATCTATAACTTCGGCTATAACTTATAGGTTAGCTCGTTAGATAACGTTACGGAAGTACGACCGGCCGACTAAGGATATCTAGTAACCCGAATTAAGATATAGTTTGGAGGGGGCGCCCGAGGGTAAGAACTTAACTAGGTATTCCGCGTAGTTATAGTAGCGGAAGCTATCGACTATAAAAGTAATACCTCGTAGGCGGTCTTGAATTATTAGGAGAGCCTCGCGGGTATCTTCTTCGTATATATTAACGTAGTAGATACCTACGGAGTCCGACGAAGGAGTCTATTTCGACCCGCGAGGAAAACCGTAGGTATCGCGTAGGTACGCCTATAGCTTATTACTTAAGGTAAATCGCTCGGAGCAAACCTTGTAGATACCTAGCTTAGGTACGTTCGGGTTTAGGGGACGCGTACTAGCTATCTCTAATAAATCGGCGTTTCTATTTAGTTATAAGGGAGGAGGCACGAGGTCTACGCTAAGGAAATAATTAATAATTAGGGATAGCTTCGATATACTATCTATCTACGAATCGACTAAGAGAGAGCGTAGGTAGCGTTCTTCCCCGTCGGAGGGCTCGTCGAAGGCGACGTAGTTTACTCTACCGCGAGTACGGAGCCTATTGTTATCTCTCTAAGAGAAACCGCGATTGTCTCGGTCTCTCCTCTTAGGACGTTTATCCTCGGTCCTATCCGTCCTTCGAACGTCGTCGTACCGCTACCGGGAGGAGTCTTGCGACTTAAACTTAGACTATTCCTAATTACCCGTTTTTATACGATTAATATCCTTCGCCGCGTCTCTACCGCTTCCTTATAATCGGTCGTTTATACTAAGCCGTATAGGAGCTTCCCTCTAATAGCTCCTCTCGTTACCGTTTCGACCCTATTCGTTTATTTTAGACGTAGAACTACGGCGGTCTCGATAGCTAAGCTCTCTTAAGGGGCCGCGAGAGTCTCGACTAAAGTCCTAGCGCGATTTCTTACTACTAAAGCTATCGCGTCGATACTCTCGGGACGGCTCTTAAGATACCTCTCGACCTCTTAAAGGAGGGTACTTACTTATATAATTGCGGGATCTATCGAAATCTTTGAAATCGAATTGACGTAGCTTAATCGATTAGATAAACTCGTCTATACTCGTACGTACGTAGGGTATTGGGATAATAAGTCTAATACCCGGGTCGAGCTTAGCCTAGATCTTGAGTAATTACTAGTAGTTTATCTAGAAGCCTACCGCCTTAAGGAAACGGGCGGTAGTTATTACGAATTCCGAGACGGATCGCCCTTTAGCTACCTTATCGATAGAGAGGTACTATTGTTCGTATAGATATAGGGCGTTAAGGTACCTTATTTAGAATTTCTCTTATAGGGTATCGTACTAGTTAGAGACTCCCCGACCCGACTTTAGTCGGTTCTTTTCTACGGTAGATAGCTACGAGTTATACTAGCTAAGCGCGGGACCTTAAAGATATTTGGAGATATTAACCCTTAAAATCTTACTCGACGTAGAGCTACGAGCGTCCTATAGAGCCTCGATAAATAGTTCGACTATACGGTAGAAGTATTTACTATTACGTTCTTCTACGGCGTCGTAGGTATATAGGTTCGGGTTAAAATAGCCAATATAGTCGGGGTTAAACCGCCTACTTTTCTTAGGTTCCTCGTCTAAGTCTTCTCCCTAATCGTCCGAGCTTACGCGGCGTTCTCGATCCCGCTCGTAGCGATAAGGAGCTAGCGGGTGCTCGTACTAATCTCGCGGAAGAGGATCGAGGTAACGGGGAGCGGGTACTAGAATTATAGGAGCTTGCTCGGACTAGTCGTATACTAAAAACCTTTCTTAATTGCGTAGAGGTTCCCTAGCGTAGGGGGGCGATAGTATACGTAGGGTACGAGGGTCCTCGCGTATTATATTTCGGTAGAACCGGTCGAGGTCCGTATAAACATCGTGACCGTACGGGTCCGTTTATAGTTATAGGGTATCCCGTGGGCTTCGTACTTACGCGTCGGGTACGTAGTCTATAGCGTCCGCGCGTATATTCGACCGCGAGGACTCCGCGTGTAACTACGCGTAGCTATTAGGGAGATAGGCTCTTTCGAGGCGTTTATTACGATATCTCTTAGTCTTCTTAACCGTAGTATCTTACTCGAATCGGCGTCGTTCTTCCTTATCGCTATTACGCCGCGCTTCCGCAACTCTACGCTTACTCTAAGCCCTAAACTCGTCGTAGTCTAATCGAAGCCGATCTAGCTCGGCTTATCGATCTACCTTATCCTTGCGGGCTTTCTAGCGTTCTACTTTAATAGTATTATTAGCTCTCGTTCATTCGGCTTTAACGCCAGCTTAGGCTCTATCTCTTTCGTTAGAGATCGCGGCCTTAATTATAGCGTTAAACCGTACTTCCGACGCCGCTTAGGCGGCCTTAATTTACTCTTATACTATTACGTCCAGCCGGGCAGCTTCGATAGAGGCGAGGGAAACGCGTTCACCCGCGGGCCCACGTAGGGTCCAAGGTAGTTCGTCCCGTAGAGGTCCGACAAGGGGAGCCCTTAAGGAGAGTATAGGGGCTTTACCTTTATTAACTATCGGAGCGTAGTTTTCGCCGTCTAAGTCTATATAATCTCCGAGGGGTTGCCCGACGGATAGTCTTCGAGCTCGTATTAGACGGGATACGTTTAGTTTAAGGTAATCGGCCGCGCTAGCGCCGAGTATCAGGGGTTCCGTTATAGTCGGAGGTTGAATCCTTAAACTCGTCGGAGGTCTACTAGAGCTTACCGGGTTTTGGGGAGGGGAAGGAGAACGGGACTATAAAGGGGAGCAGGATTATAAAGGGGAGCGAGATTATAAAGGGGTACTAGAATTCGTATTAGAAGATTCGGATATTAACGTAGCTTCGGAGGTAGATTATAGCTAGGCGTCTACAAGGTAGATATATAAGTCTAGGGAGAGTTACTTCACGGCGCTTTTAGCGATAGACGGACTATATACGGCGATATTCTAGTTAGGAGGGTATTTGTAATAGTCGTTCTCTAATAGAACCGAGCTGATATCGGACGTCAAGCGTCTAGTACGGCTTGATCGACTTAATCGACTCCTAGAGGTATCGTAGGTAAGGGCGCGATTAGGTTTATATGAGGGGTAATCCGCGAGGGCTTGAGTAAGTATAGAGAATAGGAGAGGGGAACCTAAGTCTTTATAGTAATCTTATACGGCGAAGAAAGCCGATAGCTAATAAGCGTTCCTTACCGAGCTATTACTAAGAAGAGGTTTAGAGCTAGGTAGCCTAGCTAGAGCTAGAGGAGGAGCTAGATTTAGTAGAACCTCGCGGCTAATTAGATTATAAACGGACGGATTGAATATAAGAGAGCTAAGTTAGATTAGATCGTAAAAGTACGGGTTGAGCGTAAGCGAGTTAAATTAAAACGGGGGTAAACCAAAAGGTAAAGTCGTTACGTTAAGAGATATCGCTAGTAGCGAGGAGAGTCGATTATAACCTAACTATTATTGTCGAGCCTTGTATAGGAGCGAGCTATTAGTAGCTCCTTATAAGGTACTCGGGCTATTTTTTAATTAGAATAGGAAACGATTCCTCGGGCTTTACGAAGGTATAAGTAGCCGGCGGAATACTAGTATAAGAGCGGTTTACGCAATACTAGTAGTACCTCGCGATGAGGATAGGTCTCGAAAAGACTTAGTATTAGCCGTCGATATCTACGTAGTCGCACGGCGTATTAGTATATTAGTATATTAGTACGGAATTTTAGGACTAGTAGTATAACGACTACTTAGTAGTTAGTAGTTAGTCGGATCTAGTATTAGTAGGGCCTTAAAGTCCCTATTAGTATTCAGCCTTTGCGCGGTACTATAGCGCTACGTAGGCTTGACGGATCCTTTGGTTTTAGTAGATTCGTAAGACTTGAGCTACTAGATATTACAGAAACCTAGTAGTTGAACGTGATTATAAAGAATCTATTAATATTATTATTTTTACTATTACTACTAAACTATTATACTTATAGTAAGGCCGTGCCTCCTCGTACTTGCCGAGCTCCTTCGGCTATAATGTCCGAGCTCCCTCGGCTATATATCCTATCCATATTGATCCGTAATAGACTAGGACGGCCTAGTCAAGGCCGACTACGATTCTCGGGTCAAGCAGCTCCTCCCTGCGGAGAGCCTTACAAAGTAGACGTAGGCCACGCTATTTACTACGGAATACGGTAGGTTCGATAGATCCCGAGGCCCCTTTAGGAAGGAAGAGCTGAACCTACTCTAGAATAACCTAGCCGTAAAGAATACTACGTACTAGAGCGTCTTCCGGGCCGTATAGGACGGACTCTATATAATCCCTACCGGACTCAAACTTAAGGTCTAGATAGATAACTACTAGATTAACGGCTAAGAGTTACTTCGATATAGAGGGAAGCTCTAGGTACCCGGCGCCCCTTTTATATTAGACGCCAACCGGAAAGGCGCGGACTCTACTACTATTAAGATAGACGCCCTGCGGATAATACTAATCTAGAGATACTACGACTCCGCGGTCTCCGGCTATCCTAGCCGGGAAGCCTTAATCTCTAGTATAGCCTAAGACTATTACTAGCCGCTCCTCTCCGCCTACGTACGGCGTTTCCTTAAAAACTATAACTTATACGGGCGTAATAAGATATAGCGGGCCCTAAGGGCCGGGCTCCTACAACCTCTCCCGGTCCCCGACCGATTCTTCACGGAGATCTCTATAGACTTTATAACTAAATAGCTAGATAGCGAGGGTTGTACCAATATATAGGTTATTAAGGACTAGCTTAGTAAGACCGTGGTATTTAAGGCGATATCTACTATAAATGCGGAGGACTGCGCCTAGAGATTCCTAGAGTACTAGGTATACTACTACGGCCTCCCCTATACAATTACTAGTAACCGGGGTAGCAACTAGACTAGGAAATTCTAGAAACGACTATATATACTTCTAGGCGTAGAGCGTCGACTTAGTAGCGCCTACTACGCGCAAACGGACGGAGGCCCTAAGCGAATAAACTAAGAGCTCTAGGCCTACTTGCGAAACTACGTTAACTTTATACAATCTAACTAGAAGAAGTAGCTCCCCGCGGTATAACTAGCGGTCAACGGTCGATTCTACGCTAGGATCGGAATATCGCCCTTCTTCGCTACCTATAGTTACTACGCCCCTTCTCCGGTTACTCTATAGGAGGACCCCGCCGACTATCGCCTACTACTAGCGGAACGGCGCGCGGAGGCCTTCGTGAAGAAGCTAAAGGATATAATAGATATATACTAGGCCTCTATAGCCGTATCCAACTAGTAGTAAGAGGAGGCCGCTAATAAGACTAGGTAGGCCGCCCTAAAATACGCGGTAGGCGACAAGGTTTAGCTTAGCCTATAGAACTATAGTAGCGAGAGGCTAAAGAAGAAGCTAGATACCCGCTAGGCGAAATATATAGTCGCTAAGGTTATTAGCCCGCTCTCTATTCGATTGGAAGGAATCTCTAAGGGTATCTATCCTATCTTTTACCTAGACCTCCTACGACTAGTATTACGAGAGGATCCTCTACTAGGGTAGGTTATTAACGATTCGTAGCCGGCCCCCGTACTATCTAAGACGTACGAGGAATAGGCCGTAGAGGAGATCCTCTACGCTAAAATAAAGTCTAGAAAGCGCTAGGTCCTAGTAAAATAGTATGGTTTCTACAACCCTACTTGGGAGCCCCTCGAAGAGATAGAGGACGTAGAGGCTATAGACGTCTTCGAATAAACCTACGGTAGTACTCGCTCTAATAATAGCCTACGCGATAAGTAGGACGCCGGCCGACCTAAAAGAGGCGGTCGCTAGCTATCCTAATAGTAATCTTACGAAATATAGTCT